>CACVCL010020495.1:0-82869 GCA_902729485.2 Mus minutoides | reverse complement strand
TACCTCCTGCCCATCTTCTCAGGAGATGCAGCCCTGGAGCACATTGAACATCACCTGGCTGAAGAGTTCCCAGGCCTGAGGTGGATCCAGGTGGCAGGACTCTCCATTGGAGTGGAAGAAAAGATAGACAGATAGACAGGCTTGAATAGGAAATGCTGCTTTGCTGATGGTGTCTGGCTTTCGGGTTTACACACCTCACATATCCCTAACCCCAATATCCCTAACTAACCACATGCACTAAACATTACTGATTCAATCCGCAAGCGTTTTCCAATGAGGACTCTCCATATGCACTTAGCTGACCTGAAGCCTTCACATAGAGCATCTCCAAAGTATACTTCCATAACTCTAATAACACAGCTCCCTTCTCCCATACCCATGGAAGCTTACATGTGATCCTCTGGAATATTCAGATGAGCTTTTAAGCCCCTCCTCCAACACCTTCTGGAAGGTAGCAGGCAGAGGTACCTGTCACTCATCCAGGACAGTTAGCAAGCACCAACGTGTAGCTTTAAGAAATTTTCCAAAGCCTGATTTGTTGAAATACATCAAAGACTCTGAGCCTGGCACGTGGGATGACTGACGTGGTCATCATGGCAAATGGTTGACAGTAGTAGATGGTTGACACAAGCTGGCAGGGGCATTAGCAGAACAAGAACCGATTCTGCCCTTTGACTCTCCCTGGGAGAGACCTAGTGTAGCGAATGTGAAATAAACCTTCAACTTGAGGATTCCTAGTGGGAAACTAAGTCACTTTTGGATGTTAAAGTTGTTTTCATGTCTGCAAGCATAACTTCATTTTTGTGTACAGAGAATGTTCAGGGAGTCCTTTAGTGGAAACCCCAGGAGAACTGTAGAGACAGAGATTTAGGCAGGAGTGACAGACTGAGCCAATTTTAATAAACTCTTTTTCTCCCTGTGTGAGTATGTGTATGTTATATGTATAGTATATGCATGTACATGCATTATATGTATACAGTATATATGTACAGTGAGTGCATGCAAAGTCAGCATTTCATAGATATCTACTCTTACAGTGGAGTGGACAGTGGTGCTGAGCCATCTGAGTTCAAATGTTTCCCGGGTTTTACATTCTGTGGTGAGCTATAAGAAGCACTGAGAACCCGACAGACATACTCTGGAGCACAGGCAAATGCACACTCAGCACACACACACACACACACACACACACACACACACACACACACACCCTTTATAATTCTGAAACGCAGAGTCCTGGAAGAAAGCCTTTCTCACAACTCATTTGGTGGAAAACAAGAGCTGAAGGAACGTGAGGCTACCATGGCTCTTTTTTCTCTCACACAGTGTTAGCCATCGGGTTGTTGGGTTGCTTATCTAAAGAGTCCACAGAGCAACCCTTGTGAAGCCAATGTGACACCATTTGATTTTTTACAAGTTCTTGTGACATTAACTTGAACATCCTAGCCTATGACAAGATGAATAA
This sequence comes from Mus minutoides, assembly GCA_902729485.2. Classification (NCBI taxonomy): domain Eukaryota; kingdom Metazoa; phylum Chordata; class Mammalia; order Rodentia; family Muridae; genus Mus; species Mus minutoides. The sequence goes on along the minus strand of CACVCL010020495.1, from coordinate 81,404 downwards.
ACCTAAACGTCTTCTGCACAATTAAACAAATATCTAAGAAGCAAACAAGTAAGGAGAGATTTCAGACAGGCTACGCCCTTGGCTCTCCTTGGAAAGCTGGTCTCCCAGGGCCTAGGTCCTGGTGGCCATGTATCCCCCATGCCAGTCAGGACAATCAGAGCTGCCTCAGAAGAGCGTCTGTTAAAGCTGTGACTGCTGGCACCATGCCAGATCAGAGCTGCTACAGACCACCATCATTGGGAGAGCTCATGGGTGACAGAGACCCCTGGATCCAGCTGTGGCTAATGTAGCTGACCCTTAGCCATCCACCACCCAACTCAAAGCATCTGCCCTTGTCTGCACTTGCATAGCCTATAGTGGGAGAGGGAACCCCAGTCTTTGCTTTACACCTTACTTCTTCCATTCTTTCTCTCCATCTCCCGGTGCTCTGGCTCCTCCATAGGTCAACGGAAGAAATGGCATCATGGATTAGTGGCTGAGTATCTTTTTATATCAGCTTGCAATCTGCCCCCCTGGATATCAAGGTTGTCTGTGCCAGGGAACCAGGACCATATTTGAACCTTCATTGGGTACATTTTTAGGTTTGACTGGCTTTCTTACATTAGCACACATTTCCCTGTCCTCATAGCTAGGTTCACTCCATCCCAAGCAGCCACTTTTTCCACTGGGCAGCGAACCAACAATAATTGCTCCAAATATGCCCTTCCTTGTGTTTCACAGTTCAATGAGAATATGCATGTCTCTGCCAAATGGTGAAAGTTGAGTTTGCTGACTGCTGAACACCTTATTTGTCTCACTTTCATGACTTCATTCAGCTACTTGGTACACATGGAATCCTCTATATTGGGAGCAGGCACCTGGGTCCATATTCACATCCTCTGAACTCATCTTTCTTCTCACCTCTGATGGCCTAGAGGCCATATAGCAAGCATTCAACAGGATGGTGACATGCTATCTCCTGTTGTTACCATAACCCAAACCTCTAGATTAGAGTCTTTCATTCCTATTGCAATGCCAGGGGAGGATTGCCTTCCTTCTGTTCCCCAAAGTTTAGGGAGGAGAAATGTCCCAAGTACTCCAGAGGGGTCTACTGAATCATCAGTCATCTCCAAGTGTAGGCTGGATCTTCAATGGAGTACTAGTCACTGGGCACCTTCAAAGCCTTTTATTCAATACCCTTTTCTATGTCTAGTACTACATTTTCAAGATCTATTTGTGTGTGTGCTCGCTTGTGCGTGTGTGTAGTTATAGAAAGCTGTGAGCTGCCCCATGTGGATAACTGGAAACCCAACCTGGCCTCCTTCAAGAACAATAAGCGCTCAACCTGCAAAGCATCCCTCAAGCTCTTAGCACCGCACTTTAGGGCACCAGGGAAGTCGCAACGATGTTTAGCTTTGGAGTATCTGGTTTTTTTCTTATAATTGGGAAAGCCCAATCAGCATCCTCACCTCAGTTGTGTTTCTAGAAAATTAGCAGTTTGGTTTTAAAGACATCTCACCAGTGAGAAAGAAACCTTGACAAAAATACCAACTTTAAGAAGCCTGGTATATAAATTTTGTGTTTGGGAAGGTGAAGCAGGAGGATTGTGAGGTCCAAGTATGGGTAATAACATGAATAACAGGTTATCTTGGACTATATAGTGAGAACCAAGCTTTCAAAAAAAAAAATACAAAAGCTAAAATAAAACCAATTCTTCCAATACTATAGACTTCACAGTAACAGTAATGATGATGCTAATTGTGTGCTGGAATACGCTAATCATTCTGTAGGCGTTAACTGGGATACCTAAGTCACACTTTTGCTATGATATCATTTTCTGATTAAAATATTCAGCTATGTGAAACCTTAAAGGAAATATTAATTTTTTTCCCCATGACTAAAGAGAAGCTAGAATGGATGTGCTGGGTAAGCTGGAGGACTGCGCATGCACATGCCCGCTGAGGCGCTTTACTCCACTACCTGACACACCTGGTCAGAGACCCTCACTCCCAACACTGACCTGATTTCACAGCACTATTAGCAGCAACCAAACTCTACACATACCATATGTCAGCCTTCTCCCATGCGTTCTCCAATCAACCCCCTCAAATCAGGCTTATCACATGTTTGCTGAATGCACCATAAGGGGTTTTACATAGCACTCCAGACATCAGATGCCAAATTCCCTAGTGGGATAAACAGTGCAGGAGGTAAGGCAGTAGGGAATGAAGGGAACTGTGGCAAACCTCGAATCACGTGCCACACTAAAAAGGACCTGCACCAACGGCCACTCAGTGCCAATATTTATCTGATTTTTTTTTTTTTTTTTTTTTTTTTTTGGTTTTTCAAGACAGGGTTTCTCTGTATATCCCTGGATGTCCTGGAACTCACTTTCTAGAACAGGCTGGCCTCGAACTCATAAATCTGCCTGCCTCTGCCTCCTGAGTGCTGGGATTAAAGGCATGCGCCAAGGAGGTTTAAGAATGTATTTATTGTGAAATCTAATTTCTAAAATATATTTAATCAAAATCTTTCCGATATCAAGCCAAAACAAAAATCAAACAAGCCGCCTACATATGCTGGCAGGTGCGGCTCCCTGTTTGCAATCTTTGGGCACAGCAGGCATTATTGGCTGCACTACACTCAGTCTGGTCTCTGCAGACCTTGAGAACAGTCTCTCAGCACTGAGAGCATTGTTTCCCCCGTTCCGAGTCTGTAGTTGATCTCACCGACAACGCGATTAAGGGCAGTGATAAGGATACTATCACTCTAGCAGCTAGGAGGCACAGAAGAACATCTGGAGCCTGCCCACCCCAGCAAACACACACATCTGCACCAGGGCACACCCTCCTGGTCTCACTCTAAGCCGCTACCCCACCTCCTCCTACCCTTTCTTAATGTATGTCATTTCCATGTTGTTCATACAAACACATGAGTCTCCTTAAAGTCCCCCATGACACCCAGCTGAGGAAAAGTGATCTTTACAGCCATCTCCATGAAAGATATTCTTCACCCTACCTGATGAATGGACAAATCCATAAGGCAAACCTGATAGTTAATAAGCATGAAGACCCAACCTCCCTCTTTTAGCTTCAAATCAAGATCTCCTTGAGTATTAATAAAAACAACACGTGAGCTGGGTTTATTATCCCAGCACTGGGGAGGTAGGGACAGCTAGTTCCCTAGTGCTTTCTGGCCAGCCTATTCAGAAAACTCTAGACCAATGTTTAAACAATACAAGGTGACTGGCTAGCTCCCAAGGAACAACACCTGAAGCTAACCTCTGGCCTCTCTCCCATGCTGGTACCCATATCTGCAAACGGAAACACGCACACACATGCATGCGTCTATACACACATATAACCAAAACAAAGTGAAAATGATATGTATGTGTACAGCAGAAATTTGAAACTCAGATGCCTCCCAGGCTTGCTTCTGTAGACACTGGAGGAGGTCTTTCTCGAGGCTCCTGAAATGTGAAGTGTCTTAATTCCCTAGAACACAATACAAAGTGACGCCCCCTTAGAGGAGACAAAGAACACCCCTTCGGAAGACATTAAAATCTGGCATTCTTGTAACATAAATGAACTGCCTGGTCTTTGAATGGTCACCCCAGTTGGAGAACTGAGCCAGGGAATTTGATGACATACAATATATGAGCCCTGATTTAAGTGTGCCCCATGAAGACATGGGGTGTATTTTAGCTGGTCTGAAGAGAAGTGCCTCTCTGTAACAGAGACTCTCAAATCCAGACCTTGGGGCAGCTCTGTGAGGGTGGGAGAGCACAAAGAAATTCTTTGAATTTTTCTGTAATCAAATCTCCAGAGAGCTCTAAAATGATTCAGCTGTGTACAAAGCCGTTCTTTGCCTCAGATTGAATTATGCCGCTCCAACCTATTTGGATTAAATTATAACAGTATACGAGCACAAGATGTTCCCAGGTCTTAAGGAATTCGCTGTTCAGACTCAGTTTTGTTCTTAGTTTCTTCCCCCATAAATAATGTTGAAGCCACAGGGTTTCAAGCTTGCTCTAGTGGCAGAAGCGTCCCTCCCCCTTTCCCCAGCAGGTCTCCTAGCTGCAACACTCTGCTGGGTGACAAACAGGGTCTGTGGGATGTTCTTGGGTGTGCTGGCCTTTGACTAGAGTCACAGTGAAGTTCATCTTGCCCCTCATTCCCCATCTTAAGGATTACATACACTTCAAGGCTGCCTAGCTGTCTCGTTTCTGAGCTAATCAGTAGGACCCCAAATGGGCAGGGGAAATGCTATGAGGTGGCTCTGAAGAATCTAAGTGTTGTATAGGACTTGGCTCAACCCTTGTCAGGACATATTGTCAATATCATAAATGTCTAGATGACCATCTACTTGGGTCATCACAACATCATCAGTACAAAGCAAACCCGTAGTGTCAGCAAATACTGGATTCCTGGGTAGCTTTTAACACTACTAATGATGAAAGAGTTTTAAGAGAATTCTGAACACTCCTCTGGGAGGTGCCGGCCATCCAATGCCATGATTGTGGGTGTGTCCATAGCCCTCAGAGATACTGGATAAGCTTTGATCCAATGCCCACATGAGTAAGTTAACAATTGCCTGCAGTCACTAGCTTTCCATAAGAATTTCTAAAACTGAATAAAGTGTTCTGCTGTTCGCTAAGAGCAAGGGGTTACTTTGATCATTTAAAATTAAAAATTAAAAGAACTTGAATGTTGCTAAAGTCACTCCTACCCAACATAGCAGATCTTCAATAATGGAATTTGGTAGCTGTATGACTCCTGGCATTTTGGTATATTATCTTAGAAATAGTGTTGGAGGGGGCATTATTTTGACCCTAATTTCCAGAACCAATCAGATTCTCTTCTTGAGTAATAAGTTAAATCTATACTCTCAACCTCTTCTCTTTAACCACTCTGGACCATTGTGTTGCCACTGTGATTGCCCTGCGGCCAACCATCAGATAATCTATTCAAGTTGACCAACCATAAATCTGCCTACTATTTTACCCTTTTCTTCTGATAAAGGTGCTTGCTCCTCTCTCTCTCTCTCTCTCTCTCTCTCTCTCTCTCTCTCTCTCTCTCTCTCTCCTCTCTCCCCAAACCTCTCTCTTGCCTCTCTCTCTTCTCCTCCTCCCTCCTTCTCTACCCACCCCAGGTCTTCCACTGAATGGCCTTGTAGAGGCAGTTGTTCTAAGGATCCTATAGTTCGGATAAATGTCCTCTTATGACACTTCCAGGAGGGAGAAGAACCTTTAAGAGGTAGAATCTAGTAGGAAGTCCTCTAGTCATTATCTATATGAGCGTGAAGGATATCCTGGGAACCCAGCATTTTCCTTTCTGTCTTTCTGTCCAGGACATTAGTGAACAGTTTTATTTTACATTGCCACAATGGCTTACTGCTTTAGCAGAAGTCCTAAAGCACCATGGCCAACCAGTCATGGACTGTAGCCTCTGAAACTGTGAGCCAAAAGAACTCCATTTTATAAACTGATCATCCAAGGCAGTTGTTATAGTATCCTGAACCAGAATATAAATATGTATCTTGATCTGTATACAGCCTCATCTGTGATACTAGCCTACAACACTTTATGATAATGTCTTTATACATGATTCTAGGAAGAGCACACACTGAGACCCACTGCTAAGATGCTGAGGAGCCCAGACCCTGATTCCTTCAGGCATCCCTTGATATGTCTCTTTGACACCACCTCAGTTTCCCATTTCTTTCCCCTCTGGGTCAACTTCCACTCTTGCAGCTACAGGACACCTTGAAGCTTTAAGACCTGGATCCCACAAATAGAACATAATGACCTTCCCTCACTTCCCTGAAAACTCATTTCCTTCAGAATAAAAGACCTAGGGATGTAGTACACCTGGATGGACTCTTCTTTTAGGTTCATTCAAATTCCAAGGACAGTTTTGCAAGTTCCTCTCTGTTTCCCAGGCCCATTCCTTATCCCTAACAATCACTTACAATGCCTCGCAATTGCCTGTATTTACCGACTCATAAGCATTTCAGCTTCATTGAGCTATTGGTTGATTACACACAGGGTGTGACTAACAGAATGTTCATAAATTTGTGTATCTTGTCTTCTGTTCATGTGTCTATTGTCAGTCAATCCCCTTAGATGGAGCAGGGAATTTTCCCTTCATGCCTCTGATTTCATGAGGTCCAGAGCTCTACTCACAGGAACACGATGTTGTTCCCTGAGTGGCACAAGCATTCTGCCTTCTGTCTTGCAGTTTCCCTGAGATTTACAATCTTGAGACATGGAAGGTTTAGCCTTCTCCTTCGTATCCTCCTTTGAGCTTAAAGAACTGAGTAAAGCTCACACTCTACAATAATCTAAGGTTGCTGGGTAACATATTACACAGAGAAGCAACTGACCAGACCCAAGAGAAGGGACAGGGGTTGTAGAAAAGGGCAACTCTTATACATGCAATGCTTAAATAAATAAGTAAATATGTAAGTAAGTAAAGTGAAGTAAAGTAAATAAATAAATAAATAAAATGGAGGACTCTATGTGTGTAAAGGAAGGTGGGAAAGATAGGTCCACGCTATCAAACAAAAGCCTGGTCAGGCTAGGTGACACACACATATAATAGCAGCATTCTGGCTGCTGAGGCCAGACACTTGCAAGTTTAATGACAGCATCATCTTCACGGCAAGTTCAAGGTCAGCCTGAGCTGTATAGTAATGCAGTTTGAGGCAAACACGAGTCTAGACCTGACAGTATTGAAGACGGGCCAGTTATAATGGGATAACCCCAACAAATGTACATTTTTACCACCACTCAGAAGTCCCATAATTTACCTTTACACACCACAAATAACAAGACTATATACTCCTGTTGCATTTTTTTTCCCAAAAGCAAGGCTTGTGACTCAGCTAGTGGATTTTCTCCATCACAAGAGAAACAAACAAACAAAAAAATCAGGTGATGTCTTAAAGAAATTTTAAAACAGTAGAGAAATTGTAAAGTTAAATTATTTATTTGCAAAGTACTAGCAGAAATATATGGTCAACAGAACAGTCTTTCCTCATGCCACTATTGCATATAGAACACAATAAAAATTTTCCATAACAGAACACCACTTGGAGTACACAGGGAAGGCAGGAAGCAGGGTTCTCTGAACTGTAATGTCAAGTGGACCTATATTAGTAATGACAGGTTAGGTTGCTCTGGGTAACAAATTGCCCACATTTAAATGGCTTAAACCAATGAGGCTTATTTCTATGCTTTATGTCTATCACAGGCTAGCTAAAGCTCAGCTTCCCCTTGGAAGTCAATCACTTACTCCAGCTTTGTATCTATTAGTCAAAGCCATGCACTGAAAGCCAACTGTAGCCTGAAGGCCAGACACTTGGTTATATATGTATATATGTATTCCACACATATATTGTATATATACATGTTATATATATTATATATATATATATATATGTATATATATATATATATCTCATATATATTATATACATATATCCCTATTTTTTTAGGTAAAAATTTACTTTGGCCATATTCTTTCCATTTCTCTAGCTTCTCCCAGCTCATATTTTTTCCACTCTCTCAGCTCCTACCCCTTTCCATACTCATTGACTTCATGCCCCTCCCTCTTCCTCTTGCCCTATCACTCTCTTTCTCAAAAAAATAAAAATGCCCCCAAATAAAAAAATAAAAATAAAATCAATAATAAAAAATTACCAAAACAAAACAAAAAGTTCACCCTTGCCCCACTTTGTGTTGGCCACCAACTCCTGGACACATGAGTGTGGTCGATATACCCAGTGACACGCCATTGGAGAACACTCCTTCTCCATTTCCCAGCAGGTGTCATTTACAAATAGCTTCCTGGTTGGGGGGGGGGGGCAGGACTTTGCATCCACTCCGCCTTCTCAGTGCTGGGATTTTGGTCTGGTTTGAACCTGTGCAAGTCCTGTGTGTGTGGCCACGACCTCAGTGGGTTCAAGTGTACATCAGCAGAGTTGTGTCTGAAGACCCTGCATCCTTGGGGTCACCTCTGGGCCCTTACTAACTACCGGTTTGTAAATAGTTTTCCTGGAACTCAGAGATACTCAGTTGTTTATGTCACAGAGTTCAGTAGCTATGACAGAAACCAGGTATGGCTCACAAGCCTAAAATATTTAGTTTCTGGATTTCCAAGAAGAAAATTACAGATCTCTGGTCCACTCTGTCAGTCATCTTTCACTAACCAGGCTGTTGCACCTATTAAAAAAATTTCTCATTTCCATATGGTTCCCAAAACAAAGCAAAACAAAGACAGACAGACAGACAGAGACAGACAGACAGACAGACAGACAGACAGAGGATTCTCTCCTCCCCATTCCCATTCCCAGGCCATGTCAATGATGAGCAGGCTGCCAGGCTGTGGCTCTGTTCTGGATCTTCTTTACAGGCTGAAAGACATGAGGAGGCTTACAGTTCAACATGAAGATAAACAACTACATCTTTTCCGCTCCTGTTTTACTGTCCAGAGAAAGTCCCACAGCCAAGAGTTGTAGTTTGAATGTGAACTGTCTCTTGCAGGCTTGTATGCTGGATGTTTGGTCCCCAACATGACATTCAACATTCTGCCCAAATACAACTATGGCCTCAAGCCTCCCAATTCGTGACCAAAAATACAGACATCATCCTTTGCAGTTGTTCTGTCAGCTCTCGTGCCACAGAGGGACCCGAGCTCCACTGATGCAGGAAAGAGGACAGGACTGAGTTAGAATGCCCTTCCGCAGGCAGTCACTGTAAGTCCCCGGTCTCGGAGTATGTAGTAATCTCAGGACAAATAAAATATTTGGGAATAATATCACCACACTTGGCCTACTGAGCAGTGTAGGCTGACAACACACCTAACACAAAGCCTGAAGAAAGAAGCCTACCTTTAATCAGAGCACTCAGGAGGCAGAAGCAAGCACAGGAGGTGAGCTTGGCTCACAGAGTGAGCTCGAGATCAGATACAGGGGATCTGGGATACAGGGATGGACTATCTTTAAAAAAAAATCAATCAATCAGTCAGTCAATCAATCAATCAATCAATCAAACAAACAAACAATGAGAAGATTACCACTATCACCAAAGCTGGACTGAAATGTAACCAAGGTCCAGAATAGAGGTCTAGAACAAGTTATATACCTCTCTAAACACCTTATGGGGGTTTCTTCTGTAAAATTGAATAAAGATATTGCATCATGATTTTCTACCACTTTGTGCTAACACATTCAGATCCTTACCTACTTTCTGAATCATGGCTATTGTGTTTCGTGGAGTAGCCTATACTGAGGGTGTGCTCTCAGCTAAAGTATCTTAATCACTATTCTGAGCAAACACTGTATCTGAAGGTAATTCTAAGGAAGGTGTGGATGGCTGCGTTTTCTCCTGGGATGGCTAACTAACCCTTGAACAGATCTGTACTGACTCACAGACAGATGAGGCAGACATTCTAGCTTTGCAGCATTTTATCCTAGAGTTCTGGAATCTTGAATGTATATCACAGGCAGACATGATGCAGCTGATACTAACCTCACTAGATTATAATCACCTGTTTATCTATATGCCTGTCTGACTTAGGAACATCTTGTTAACTTTTATATCACTGGGACTTAATGCATCAGCCATTATTTCTAAAGTAACTAGTGGAAATATTTGCTCGCTTGTTTATTTATGCAGGGTAATCCCAGGACTTTGCATATACTACAAGTCTACTGCTGAGCTGTGCCTCAGCCCTGTAATGCTTTTGAAAGCTTATTATTGTCTGTCACTCAAGCCTACACTTACATTTGAAAATACACATGGACAAATCATGTTATGTATTTAGCTCATAGATAATGCTTGATTTTGGATGCATTAGAATTCCTTGTGATTTTTTTCTTAACTTGCCAGGGATTTCTTCTCCTTTTCAGATCTGTGGACCAAAAATACAGAGGCAATCCTACTGTGTAGTACAAGAACTAATACCATGTGTTACTTTTAGTTTAGCTCCATTTTCAATCCAATGATATTGCTCACTTAGGAATTGGTTTTAGTACTCTTTGCCTTCAACAAATTTCCCACTAGGGGTAGTCATCAGTCATTAAAATAAAATAAGGTCATAAAATATCTAATCATTAAACAAATAGTCCAATTTAGATCTGCATATGGCTCAGTCCTGGGTTAAAGAAAATAGTTCCATTTTGAAAACCAAAATATGTTCTCCTCCTTTCCCAGATCCTCTAAATTATCTTTACATCACAAATAAACCCAACTGTAGCCAGGCAGTGGTGGCACACACCTTTAATCCCAGCACTTGGGAGGCAGAGGCAGGCAGATCTCTGAGTTCGAGGCCTACAGAGTGAGTTCCAGAACAGCCAGGGATACACAGAGAAACCCTGTCTCAGGGGAAAAAACTGTATTAGTTATTTGGCTCATTAGTGATGAAAGCAGTTTAAGGAGGGAAGGGTTAATTTGGGTTTACAGTTTCAGTGGGCTTATAGTTTCAGGGGGATATAGTCCATTGTGGTGGAGGTTGCGAGGGAGGTGTGTGGATATGAGTAGAAGCAAGCTGTTTTACATTGCATCTACAGTCAAGATGAATGCTTGTTCTCAGCCTGCATTCTTCTTTTCCTGCAACCTAGAACTCCGCCCCACAGAATGATTCCATCCAGATTTAAGGAAGAGCTCACTTCAGTTAACCTGGATTTTAGCTCTGTGTACCTCAGGCTGACCTCAAACTCACAATCCTTCTGCTTTGGCCTCCTGAGTAGCTGAGTCTACAGGTATGGCCCATGTCTCTCAGCTGAACTCTTTTGTTTTGAAAACTTTTGTCAGTGTTTCATATCTCTTGGGATATTTGTTTACTTCAAAGGCACATAAAAGCAAAGAGCACAAAAGAACCATTTTTAAAGCAAGTGTGTATATGCACAAGCATGCAAATTCAAGACAGAAGGATTCTAAGAGAATTCGAAGGAGAGATTGTAGGAGACTTGGTAGAAGAGTTGTGACGGTTGTAAAAACCAGGGAAATAAGTGTGTTTCCAAGCAACTGTTCCACTTGTCTGTCTTCAGTTGACTCAAAGTGTTGGCCTCATTGCCATTCTACCCACAAGTCCAACAGGCCACTGAAGAATACAATTACAGATGGATCTGTCACTCTGCTCCTGTGGTAGTTTGGACAGGTCAGCCCTTCATCAGTTTTCACTTAGAAATCACCTTGGGTCATTTTGTGTGTCCATCTGGAGAATATCACAAATTGGGTAGTTACCAAAAAAAGACAATGGGCTTGTCTCATCATTACTGATGCTGGTAAATCTAAGAGCAAGAAGCTGTAAGTGGTGAGAACTTTCCTGATGTGTCCCATGTAGCCTGGTGAAGGTGTCATTACCTCTTATCATCATGGTAACGGTCAGAACACATTGATGCTGAAACTTTACAGCATGATAACTCATGATAACTAACCCTCGTGTATCCTCACTAACAAACCCATTCATGAGAGGCCAAGTTGCATGACCTGTTCTCTCTTCAGGAACCACTTCCCAATATTGCTGCCTCAGGGATTAAGTTTACACTACATGAATTTGGAGGGAAATAGAGAACATGGAAATGACGGGGTTCAGGACACACAACCCCAGCGACCTCAAATATGTTCTTTTTTGGCATAAGGGTTATTTTTCATCTGGCCAGTTTGAGAATTTACATGCAAAGGAGAAGCTTCACACTTTTAAGGACCCCCCACCCCCCCCACACACACTGTAAGACTGTGTCACTCTCTGACTTGAAGGAGGGTGACCAAATCTTTTAAGACCCTTCAGTGCAAAAAACCTGGGCATAACTCTGCTTGAATCCAACCTTTCCAAGACTTTTGTCTTCGGTGGGGTTTCCCCAACATCCTTCTTCTGCTAAATGGTTTCACTATACCATAGTGGTTAACTCTGAAATCTCAAGACAGTTTTGAGCAGTTTGTGAGTGTGTGTGTGTGTGTGTGTGTGTGTGTGTGTTTTGTTCATCTGTGCTTTGTTATAGGGAGTTCCAGCTCAAAGCTAATGGATGATGGGTAGGGAAGTATCTTTCCCTGTCCCTTTAAAAATTAGCTTTGCCAAGATGAATGGCAGAGTTTTAGCTGATAATCAGGAGAGAATTGAAGGGAGATAGGCAAGATCTATGTGGCCAGCAGGAGTTGAGCAGAGATCTCAGCAAATTTGAAGCCAGAGAGATCACCCAGTGGTTAGGGCATGTGTTGTTTTCACAGAAGACCTGGGTTCATTTCCCAGCATCCACACACACAGCTCATAACCATCTATAACTCCAGCTCAAAAGGTCCTTATCACCATCTTCTGACCTCCAAAAGCACCAGGCACACATGTGGTACACACATAAATGCAGGCAAAACACTCATATACAGTGTGTGAGTGTGTATGTGAGTGTGCTCATGTGTGTAACACACATGTGGTATACACATATGAAATCCTTTTTTTAATCTAAAAAGAAGAATAAATCTCTGTAAATTTCAGGAAACCAATGTGAGTAAAACTAAAGAATTTAAAATATGAACTCCCAAATTTATTTAAAATTAACAACAAACTCAATACAGATTAATGGCAATATAACTATGTAATTTTGTGAATTAAACTTTTCTTTTTCCTTTATACTTTTTACTTTTTTTCTTTATATCTTTTTTTTTAGTGAATTACTTTTCTAAATAATAATAATAAAAAAAGCCACGTGGATCCGGGCACTGCTTTCTCTTTTTTGCACATCATCTCAGAGGCTGGCTTAATGGGCCATAGCTGGGTTCTCACATTTGTTTCTACACTCCATCTACTCTGATATTACATGTGCCATCGGTTGTCTATCTGAACAACTCTACCTTATACATGGGGAAGGATGAATGTTAGGAAAATCACCAGACCACACAGCTTCTTGCAAAGGTCACAGTGAGTCTTAGAGGCCCCTGGATCATTCTCTGAGAACTGCTGGCCTACAGGATATGTACAAAGAAGACTTTCACTACTGCTTCCATGGATCACCTAAATATTGTGAAGTCACTGTGCATGCAGGGGAGGGAGGTACAAACTAGAAACCATATGCCAGTAGAAAACTCAAATGTTTCCAACCCTCATGAGCTTACACGGTACTGGGACATATGTACTGTCACACATAAAGAGCCAGTGGCTTGGGCTGGAATTCTTTGAAGTAATTTCTATGTAGCATACAATGCATCTTAAAGGATAAGGTATTTATGTGCTCCAGTCTTCGCTAAGACTCAGTGATCATCACAACACTTGTTCAGAACTCAGCAGCAAAAATATTTTCAGGGGAGAAGTCTAATGTCATTTACGGCAAAGCTTAGGATACCATCCCCAAAGACATCACCTTGTCCTTTTGAATAGTTTGAATTAATGGAATTTGAAGGACAGCGTGTGGGGGAAGGAGAGCCTGACCTTCTCTTAAGACAAGTCATACGACCTTCATTGGAGAAATGTCTCCCCTTGTGCTAGGAGAAAAGACCTATTCCCTGAGTCTCAAGGACACAAAGAGGAAGCTGAGGCCACAGACGTTCATGCTTCTCCCTCCATATAAAGCTCGGGCTGTAAGCTCCTTCATGTGACACAGGAAACAGCACTTGGTGACTATTTGCTCTTGGTGACTATTTAAAATTTCAAGACATTGTATTATATGTGAGTATGGTCATGTGCACACAATGGCGTATGTGTGCAAGACAGGACAACTTGGATGAGTCAGTTCTCTCAGTCTTTGTTTCCGTAGGTTCCAGGGATGGAGATTATGTCACCAGGCCTGCCATTGGTGGGCATCCTTCATGCTGAAGCATCCTCTTGCTAGCTCATATTCTAATTCATAAGCAGCATTTGGCTTTGTTTTGAGTGCAAATGCAGGGGCAGGATGACTCGTCCCCTCATGCATGTGTACGTCACCATCTGTCTGCCCAACCTAAGATACAGACCGATGAATCCCTTAGTCCTTAGCAGGCAATGGTTCCACCTATGAGCTTATCAAAGCAGACCAGAGACATGAGAACACAGACTTATTCAAGTCACAGCAGGAAAATCAGGCACGGTGTTTACTGTATGCTGTAGACCAAACAGGCTGAACATCCTCACCTGGACTCCATAAAGAAGATACCTAATATTATGATCATGGTGGACTCCCTGACCTCCTGTTATGTGACGTGTGTGTGTGTGTGTGTGTGTGTGTGTGTGTGTGTGTGTATGTGTGTGTAGATGGGAAGGGTAGGGTGATAAATAAAGAGAGTTAATATTAGAATAAAAGAGTCTATAGTTGCCAGTGGCCAACTGTCCAGGGAAAGCAGGAATACTTGGTGAATTGCAGCCAATGAAATCAATGTTATTGTGAGTTTGTTGTGATTCTTTCATGGAGGGAAGAAGGACACAAGGATGCACATATGCCTTTGGCATTTCACACTCACAATGTACTTTTCTCATCCATCCCATCAGTCTATTCCTCTCCATTCTCCCTGAAACCTAGAAATTAAAACTCAAGGCTTAACTCCTGTTACTGTAGTCACAATGTCTCAGAAGCCAAACTCTGAGTGCCCCATAAGGCAAGTCTGGCCACTTGCCCTATGAAAATCAAACAAAAGTAATGATGGAAAGGATTCCCATAATCAATATGGGTATTTTGGGGAAGATGGAAGGGTTTAAACATCTCAGGCTACCTACATGAGCTCCCTGATTATGGGAGGGAGGGATGATAGGAACTGTGCAGACTTGGCCAAATTGTGGTCTGATGATTACTATATCAGGATTGGTCAACTCAGGATATAGTCATTCCTGCCAGGTGAGAGGCAGTAGATTCTATTTCAGCTATAAATTACATATTTTATGGCTGAGGTAGCTCCATGGCTAAGAGTGTTTAATGCCCTATTCAAGGACTGGAGTTTGTGTTCCAGTAACCATTTTGCATAGCTTACAAGTGTCTATCACTCCAGGTTCAACATATCTGATGCCTTTTCTGGTCTATGTAGGCAATTGCACATTTGTATGTGCATGCACACACACACACACACACTAAAATAAAATCTTTTTAAACAGATTTTTTTTATCCATAAAGTGTTGTTTCTGGCATCCAGGGCAAGTACAGAAGAGAATGAGCCTGCTAAGAAATAAGATACTAAATAAGAGGAGAGATGCCAGGTTCTGATTCTGACCCGATGGACATTTGCAGGCCTAGTGGAAGTCACTGCTCATAGCAGATGCAGCCTCTGTTCTTGTTTCCCGTGCAGCTATTTCCTTATGAAGGTTCTATGTCCCATAGATGTGTGCGCAATAGATGGGTCTGCCTTTTCTCTTCTTCATTTATTTTCTGTTACAGAGACCAAGGAGCCCGAGGCAGTTAGAAGGAAAAGACACTGTTCCTTGTCTTTGCTCATACCCTCTAGACTGCTGGAACGAGGCAGTAATAAAAAGCAGACAGCCGCTGAGGCTGTTTTATTAGTGTTTTAAAACTTTGTGCACAGTGTGCCCTTACTGCCTGCACCAGGGACCGGCTCACCTTGGTTTCCCAGCGATGCCTTGGAAAGTGGAAGCTAGGAGGGTCCTCCCAGGATGAATGTGGGCACAGGCATGAGGGAGCACTGGCGCCCCTCCTGGTACCACCTTTTGTCTCCAGACAGTCTGAGACAACTAGGTTCCTGGTATGGAGGTGGGGGTGGGCAGTGATAGTGATAGGTGGATGTTTGTCTGTGGAGCCAGTCACAGTCTCTACTAGGAAGTAAAATGGTTGACATTAAGAGCTCAGGTACAGCTGATCCCTTTCACCTTGGGAGGTAGGGAGAGTGGGAAGCACTCACCCAGGAAGGCATAGTGGGGGGGGGGCACACCTGAGGAAGCCTATCGGGTTATAAAAAGTACTGCTACCTTGTTGAGTGCAGGGGATTAGACAGCTGAGAAGGTTAGTCTGAAAGAAAATATCTCTAAATTAAAAGAAAGAAGGTAAGAAAGACAGGGGTGGGGAGAGAGAGAGAGAGAGAGATTGGGGGGAATAAAGGAAACACACTGGCAATTCTCAGTGAGGTCATATGGGCAGCCTTCCCTGTCTTGATATCACTTACAGAGCACAGTCTTCATGGGCACTGCATGACTCCATATGCATAGCTGTTCCTAGGATAGACTGCCGGGACTTTTCTAACCTGCTAAATGCAGCTGCTGCTCTGTCTTCTCTATATAATTAGATTCGCTGAGCCAAGCCAACAAAACATTGAGGATTGAAATTCAAAGGAAGCCTCCAGGAATCCTAAGGAGGGTAACATTTCTGGCCCTGAGCTCCCAGTGAGCTCTCTCTCTCTCTCTCTCTCTCTCTCTCTCTCTCTCTCTCATAGACTGATAGACAGAATTGTAGTTCCTTTATAGCTTACTCATAGTGCTGGAGATTGCAAGTCACTTTGTCATAGACTGTCCTAGAGCAGCTGAATCCATGACACTGGGCAGCAGGGCTAGGAAGGTGAGCACAGGTCCTTTTCCTAGGACATGTTTAAGAGACCCATCCTCGAACAAATTAGATGGAACCACATGGTTCACTGGGAACAACACATTCACCCTTTAGGGTAAATGTGAATGAAGGGGAGAGAGTTCATCTGGTTGAAAATATCTTCTCACTCAAGTGATTTACGATGAGCAGAAGGCAAAAGTCAGAAGACTGTGTACACTGGTGTGCAGACGTGCAGTACAGTCCCAGGCACTACACTGAACAGCAAGCAGTCCTTTAGAGATGTGTAACCCATTTTCTCCCATCATGCCTTTCCATTGCCACTTTTCTATTGTATCAGCCATGAAGCTACAGGGAGATGCTTGAAGCAAGGGTGGTCGTCCTGGCTAAGACTCAAGGAACTGAGATTTGCTTCAGTAATAACCATTTTCT
Organism: Mus minutoides; assembly: GCA_902729485.2. Taxonomy (NCBI): domain Eukaryota; kingdom Metazoa; phylum Chordata; class Mammalia; order Rodentia; family Muridae; genus Mus; species Mus minutoides. The sequence goes on along the minus strand of CACVCL010020495.1, from coordinate 64,547 downwards.
AGGTGAATCCTGAGTGAGGAGTTTCATTTGGTTTTTACATCCTTTGTGCTCTTAACTATGGCTCTCTAGTCATCTGACTCATAAGTTTTAGCTGTTCCCACATGACTTCAATTTGAAATAAATGAACTTGAGGTTGAGGAACATTCAATAAACTCTTTGAAAGCTGCAAGCCCTGTTCATGCCTCAATACAGCTCTGCCCGCATCTGCCTATTTTTGTCTTAAGTAATTGTCATTCCATATGAGAAAGGCCATAGTTGATCAGAGACTAGGAGCAGTGGCCAACCCCTCATTATAGAATTCCCTCCTTCTTTTACATATGAAGCAAACTGCCCTTCTTCTTTGTCCAAGTAAAACAAAGGGAGTTGGGGGAGCACTAGAGTTTCAAAATACTTGCTGGCTGCAAAAGACCAGGGGATGAACAGTTCCCGAAAATTTCTACCAGATAATGTGTGTGAGACCTTTCACTGATGGCATCCTACTGGTAAGGAGAACTTTAGGGAACGTTTGTCTGCACTGATCAAATCAGTAATATGCATGTGCCCTTGGTGTTGCTTATACAACTCAACATACAACTTAATTATCACAAAGGATAGAGCTAGACAAATGATCCCTTACAAACATAGCTGAGCCCACAAAAACCTATCTACTATAGGGTCCTCAGGAGGTCTCCAGGGCATCTGTCTATACATATGCATCCAGTTGTGGCCATATATGAATTCTTTTATGGATGAGAACATGTACCTGGACCCAAAGGATCAGCCCTGCCCCCTTTGAAATGAGCAAATACATTGATATTGTAACCAGAGTTTTAGGGAAATGCTTGGCCTCTGGCAGCACAAACAAGCTAGGCATGGGGACCTGTCCCAGTACTCAACCAAGGAGAAATGCAACATTGAAAGCAAAGAGAGACTTATTGGGGTCTGGTGAGAGGTGGTTTGTGGGGCTGCCTTTAGAAGGGGTGCTGGCCATCTGCAGTGAGGCGGCCCTTGTGAGAGGGAGCTCTTACAAAGTGAGGCCAGCACACCCACTTGCCTCGCCCCTTCCTGCACACAGCATGGTCCCTCTTTGCTTTTTTTTTTTTTTTTTTTTTTTTTAATCATGTTGTGACATAGGCATGGAGGCCTTCAGCAGAGGCCTGCTCAGAGGGAGCCAGTGCTGAGCTTCTCCGAACTGTGAGCTAAATAAATCCCTTCTGCTTACCCAGTTCCTAGCTTCAGGTATTTGGTCATAAATAGAAAATGAGTCATACAGGCTTGCTCTTGCTCTCTCTGTGTCTCATGACCTCCGTTTCTACTGTGTTACCACACAGCCTGGATTCCTTGCCAGAAGCTGGAGCCATGCTCTTAGATGCCCAAGCTTCCAGAACCCGAGCGAAGCAAACCGTTGTTTACAAATTATCCAGAGGTTTGGGCGATATTGTGCTTAAATAGAAAAGAGAGAGAGAGAGAGAGAGAGAGAGAGAGAGAGAGAGAGAGAGGATTAAGACAACTGCTCAGAGAGTTTCCTGTAAGTATAGCAGCTATAGTGGCATACTATACATCTCACTAGCATAGAGAAGCCCAACACAGCCTGCGGTGTAGAATGGTGCTTCTCACTGAGGACCGAGTCTGCATCCCCCTCCAGATGTTTTACCTCTAGCTCTTCACTGAGTTGCCTAGATCAGTGTAAATAAACCCCCTTCCTTCTGTCAGTCTCTCTACAGTCAGTTAACGTATAGTGCGTGTGCCCACCCCAAGTTAGAAAAAGAAGAAAAAAAATGTGTCTTGTTCAGTAAAAGCAAAATGAAACTTGGAAATGAAATAAGACATACTTTGTCATTATGGCAGAGCTCACCCATCAGATTCCCACATCTAAGACTATGCAATGCTGGCGCATGTGGACGTAACCGTCTGGTTTGACACATGCAGTGGGGCGGCTGGCTCTAAGGAGGCAGGCACTCGGAAATGCTTTTAGTGGGCCTGCACCTGGCACCCTTTTCTGGAGGGTGATGTTCCTGTTTTTACATCTTGCCATTATAGACGGTAATCAGAGAGGTTCTCAAATATTTATTTGAAAAACCACCCAACACACTACTTACTATTCACAAGAACAAATTACAAGTAATTTATACGCCTGATAATAAAGATCAGCTAAATTAAATATCATAGGGCAATTATGATCTAAATTGTCTGACAATCCACGCTTGGAGAGGTATCTAGAAAGAAATACCTTAATGTGTAAGCAGCTTATTTTCTATAACCTGGAGAATTACAGACACACTTTTGCCTTTAGAATGAAAAACGAAACAAGGATAGCAAAAGAGGGGAAGACCAAGTCACAGGGAAAAGAATGAAAATATGTTATTATCACCATGGACACAGTAAACACCAGAGAGGTGGGTCTGCTCCAGAGAGGATTAAACATGTTTTCAGAATAAAGCTCTGGTATCTGGGGTGCGTCTGTTCAATGTGAATTCAGCAGAATGGCACCCCTATTTGATGAACATTATTTGAGTTCCCATTATACACATAGATTCCACCTCAAACCCTTCCTGCTCCTAGGCCCTCACTTCCTTTGGGCAACGGCACACCTGTTGTGGTTTGTTTGGGTTCCATCTTGAGATTGGGTTTTGGGAATCCCAGGCTGGTCTCAAACTTATTTTGTAGCAGAGGATGACCTTGAACTTCTCTGATCCTCCTATCTCCACAGTGCTGGGGATTAAAGGCATGGCTGATGATCATTTTATAGGGCATTGAATCCAGGGCTTCTTCCATGCTAGGTAAAGCACTCCACAAACTAGGCTACATCTCTAGTCACAAAGGCATACTTGCAACAGCTGGAATTAACTACAGCTTAGCGCTTTGTCAGAGGACCCTCTGGCCTGGGTGGAGACCTCGTATTCCAGGTGGGCTAGTTCCCCTCCCTTTGTGTAGGGGATCACTCCTAGGTGGGCTTGCTTTATCCATGCTGAAGACATGGGAAAAGTAATTAGTTCTTTCACGAGATTTTGTGCTTTCCCTCCCCAGAACTCCCACACCTAGTACAGGAGCTTCAAAGGCTGCAATGTAGTCTGCTTTAATAAATTGTTAGGAAAAGCAAAAACCAAACAACAACAACAACAACAACAAAAACCCACCACCACTACCACCACCACCACCACCACCACCACCACCACCACCAAGGCGTAAGTTTTTCTTTATCTCTTTCTATATCTTCTCTACACATGGGCTTTCTTCCCAGTGCTTTTTTGTTCCCTTATTCTGTGGTCCTCAACCTTCCTGATGTCGTGACCTTTAACACAGTTACTCATGTTGTGGTAACCCCCCCACCCATGAAATTATTTTCATCGCTACTTCATAACTGTAATTTTGCTACTGTTATACATCATTGTATAAATATCTGATGTACAGGATGTCTGGTATAGGACCCTAAAGAGGCCAAGACCCGCAGGTTGAGAACCACTGCTCTAACGTGTCTCTTCTACCATGTGCCTACTTGTCTGCCATGACTCTGATTCATGCCAGTTTCAGTGGCATGGCTTTTCCCCCCTACTCCATTTACCTCCAGGAAATCGCTGAGGTCTTGCTGCTTGCCTACACTGAAGTTTTTTTTTTTCTTTTCCTAAACCCTAAAAAAATTATCCCTGTGCTCCCAGCTGAGCCTGTTCTTAAATTTTTTTATTAATTTGACCAAGAACCCTATAGAGTGATCCAAATTTCTCCTGTATCAGTTAAATAGGTTAAACTTTTAGATACTAAGCCAAGTGGTGTATATGTGTGTGTGTGAGTGTGTATATCTGCTACAAAGCACATTTTAATAAAAAAAGAAAACAATTAAAAGCTTGTCTCAAAATATGATATACTCTTGCACTTGGAGGAGGTATTGGCTATAAAAACACCTGTCTCTTATCATATTGATATGGAAGCTTAAGCATTTATTATTTCTAACTTTAATATATACTGTAGACACTCCCTGAGTATGTGGGCTGTCTGGATAGCTCAGAAGGTTAAATGTGCTTGCCTTACCTGATGACCAGAATTCACTCCCCGGAACCCACAAAAAGACAGAGGGAGAAAACTGACTCTATATAGTTGTTCTATGACCTCACATGCATGTGATCGTATATATCTTGTGCACACGCACACACACCAACATATGCACAATGATAATAATAAATAAGGTTGTAAAAGGTTCTTAAGTAATATGCATACTATATTTGTATCAACAAAATCAATCAATGCAGCAGAGCAAGGCACCAACAAGGTTATCAGCTTAATTAACAGCAACAATTGCCAATGAGATGCTGTTCCCAACATCCTAAAGAGTCATAAAAGACTGTGCTGAAGCTCAGGACCACAGCTTTGCCCCATGGGTGAGATGGGTCACTCCTAAGAGCCAACTACCATCTCAGAGCCATACTTCAGAATTAAAGGTTCATTCAAAATCACCAAGTAAATCCCTCTCTGCATGATTTGCCAATGTACAGCTTTGCCATTATCAAGTGTGAGAGGCAATGGGTGCCAAGGACATTAAGGAGGCTGAGCAATTAAACTTATTCAAAAAAGTCCCTGAAATGAGAAACACAAGATTCCCATGGAAATGTCAGACTCATGCAAGGAGGTTAGAGGATACACGGACAAATATGACATCAAACACTCCAGAATCAGTGATATGTATGTACGTATGTATGTATGTATGTATGTAAATACACACACACATTTATTTTTATCATTCTTTGATATACCTAATATTTTGTTCAGGGTAAAGTAAAGTAGCATTGCTATATAGGCATTGATTTTCTCCTAGAAAAAAATATGTACTATTCCTTAAGTTTCACTGACTGGGCCACATTAGACCCAATACTAGCCCTTTGTCCAGTTTGGCAGAGCAGCACAGTGTATTGGATGGCATGGACAAGTAGAGTTGTTTCTGGGAGTTGGGGTAGAGTCCATTAAATATGCTCATTTGTAGTTCTGTGATGGTGATGCAATGGCAAGAAAAGGAGAGGAATAACTCAGTGATGTACTGATTTCTTTCTCACTGCTGTGATAAAATATTCTGATGATAGCAACTTAAGGTAGAGACAGTTTGTTTTAATTCATGATTTAAGGTACAGTTCTTTATGGCAGAAAAGTCAAGGCAGCACTAGCTTGAAGCAGCTTGAAACATCATGTTTGCAGTCACTCAAAAGTAACAGATGCAGGCATACTGCTCAGCACCCTCTTTCTACTTACACAGTCTAGGACCCAAGCAAGGGAATGACACCACCCAAGTGGACAGGCCTTCCTACCTCAATTTACGAAACCAAGATTATCCTTCACAGACATGTCTAGAAGCCCATTTCCTATGAGTCTAGATTCTGTCAAGCTGACAATTAACTCTAACCATCAAATGTAGGAAATAGACAAGTGCCCAGAGTACTGGATTCTTGAATCAGAATCCACCACTTTTTATTCTGCTTCTGTGGTTATTGAGTTGCACACCAGACAGATTTGACTTTCTGTGTAATTTATGTCAGAGCAGTGGAAACAGATCTACTGCCTGGAAGCCATCAGTGTGATAGTCATTGCATTTATATTCCAGAGTTCATGAATTAGCATCTTTGGTTAATATTTGATTAATATGAATTCTTTACTCTTACTTTCCAGAAACTTCTAAAAACTTAGCTGCCTCCCAGATGTCTGGGACTTAACAGCAGCAAGCCAGATGGTGAGTTTTATAAGGTGCAGGTCAGATTCCAGGCCAAGAGATTCTCCTAGCAAATGGCACCATCTGAACCATCCTGGCATCCAGCCCACCAGCCCTGTAGAGACCTCCCTTGGTTTTATTTCTTAACACCTACTTGAACACTCACAACTGCCACTGATGTGATGACTGTTTCATGCCCTTTATGTACAATTCCAGGCCTTCCTTCCAGATGTCTGGAGTGACATTTGCCCAGCCTGAGTCCCCAAGATACAGTGAATGACAGGATAGATCCCGATCCTAGAGTCGGCATAGTGCACGCTAGGGATGTAGCTCAGTGGTGGAGTGCTTATTTAGCACATGGGAAGCCTTAGGGTCAAATGTTAGCAACTTATAAAAAAATGATAATAGATCCCTCCCTTCTAAGAACCCCAGGTCTGGTTCAGAGTGCAGTGGTGGGCATGGCTGGAACAAGAACAGCCGAAGGAGCACAGGTAACTTTGCAAAACCAAGAGGCAGAACTGTTGCAGGAACACCTTGTCATTAATGTGCTTGCAGAGCATCCTGGCTTTGCTAACTCCTCCATATACACAGAGTGCTGTAAGGTGCACTCATGACTCACAGAGAAGCATCCGTAATGATCAATGGAGTGAAGACAGTTCTGGACCAGGAGACAGGAGACTGAAGGGCTGATTTTGTTTACTGAGGCTGCAGCCAAGATCACATCACCTCAACACCAAAACTTAGTCCTCATTAAGGCTTAAATATGTCCTGAGCAGTTTTATTTATCTCATTAATTTACTTTAAAAGGCTGTTCTTTATAGCACACGTTCTCCTTTATTGTGGTTTCTGAACAAATTATAAATTTTCTGTTTGTAGAATTCCAATTAATGAGCCCTAGCTGCATGCTAATTAAAACTCCTTAGAATTCTGTAAAGAGCTCTTCTTCAAGAGTTCACATTTGTTGATGAAATTTTCTCATTAGACTTCACAATGAACTCAGCAAACAAATTATTGGCCTATCAGCCCTACAAGGAAAACCTCTTGCTACTCTTGACAGTTCCTATTATTTTTTTCCAGTGGAAGGCACTGATGGAGCAGTCTAACGAACCTGACCTTGACATTATCTTATAGCTAACTTCATTCTCCTAAAGGCATCTGTGTGATGGTTTCAAACTGAAGTGTAATGTAGCATCGAGATTTCATGATTAGATTCATTAGCTGGTACTCGATCACACCTCCGTTCATCACCTCTAATAGAATGGATTAAAGTCTTCACTCATTACAGTCATTAGTCCTTGTCACTGATGAGGTTGTGAAGCAATCTGTTTGTGTTCCACTTCTCATTAGTGTGTCAAGTGGCATCTCTGCTCTGAACACATATTAGTTGTGTTTCAAGGGAGTGTGACCCAGTTAAAAGCCTTCCATGAGGACATAGTCTGGAAAGCTTGACTGAAATAAACAAAGCAGGGTGATACCGCCTAGTCCAATAATAATAAGGGGCCATTTAGGTGGCACACGAGTCTTACCTCAGTGACGGGAAGGAAAGAAGGAGATTTACTCCAAAGGAGAGAGATCATTGCTTCGGTGAATCCAAAAAGAGGGCTACTGCAGGCTAGTTTGTCCCACAATGCTAGGAGGGTGAGTACCTGCATCAGGATACTTTAGGAAGCTACCGTGCTGGATATGATGATATACACCTTTATTCCCAGCACTCAGGAGGCAAGTGGGGGTGATTACAACTTCAAGGTCAACCTGCCTACAGAGACCCTATCTCAAAAAATTGAGTGCTGAGGAGGTAGCCTCATAATAGAATGCTTGGTTAGTTTGTGCTGGGTTTGATCCAAAGCACTAGAGAAGAGAGAGAGAGAGAGAGAGAGAGAGAGAGAGAGAGAGAGAGAGAGAGAGCTGTGGGTTGTGTTCCAGACCTTGGGGGATACCTAAGATCTGCAAGTTTAATAAGTACTTCAGGTTACTCTCAGATTCACTGTGGTTTGAGATAGTGGTGTTAAGAGACATCTTCAAGAAGGGACAGAGAAACAGGCTAGGTGTGGAAAGGCATCAGAACATTTGTCGTGAAGCACAGAGGAACACCCCATCTTTATGTGTTATTGGGATTTTTGCTCCCATCAGCTGGATAAGCTAATGGGGTGGGAAGGTCAAATTTGCAACCAGTGATAAAAGAATAGTGTGTGTACTTCAAAAGGTTTGAGTCATTTGCTCTGCAAGATATTTCTATATCTGAGCTGGCTGTATGAAAGCCTGTTACATACTCTGAATCTACAAATTATGGATGTGCACAGATTTATTTCTTCTACTTTTGAAAGCTGTGCATTAGGAATTCATCATCTTTCCAGGCATCTTGCACTTTGAAAATTATGAAAGGCCTGGGTCCTGATTCCCATAGACGTGTGTTCATCAATATGCAGAGTTTCACATCTCATTTCTAAGGCTTAAAGGCCCTTGGACATGGACTCTAACTTATGAATCTTTGACCTGAGCTGAAACCACTCAGTCTGATGTTCCGTAGGCTCACGTGGGTTTTCCTGGCAAGTAGAAAAATAGCCCTGGAGTAGATGACTTGGATGAATGCAATGCCTAGGAACTGGGCCGCTCACACTCTGACTCACACCTTTAAGCCTGTCAGAAACGGCACCAAGATTTTGATTCCTCATCCAAATATTACTGGTTACCTGTATGAGGTGACAAGTCCTCAGCTTTCCTCTGTTCATTCACTGAAACTTAGAGCCATATTTAACAAATCTCCAGTTGAAGGCGTTTGTAATAAGACTCCACGGGCTCCTGGACAGTCTTAGCCTTTCTGTATATATTCTGGCCTTAGTGAATGTGGTTGGTGTTCTAGGGTATCTGTGTTGCCATTTCAGTTAGCTTAGATAGACAGGAAAGTTACCCCAAGCTTGATCCGGGCCTCTTGTGGATCATACTTTTAAGTTATACACTTTGGAAAATATGAAAATACAATAACCTATAGTTTCATGTCTGAAGACAACTAACGCACTATAACAAAACATCCTACATTAACAAATAAAATACTGTAGTATACTCAAATCCAGCATTTTCACTTAATACATTTAAGTATCTGTTTTAGTAAGTTACATTTATTGAATCATGTTCCTGGTTTCTATTATTCTGTAGCATTTATTTGTGCTTTATTTACTAAAGTGCCTATTAATAGACACTGAGGCTTATTCAGTAATGAGATTTTTATAAATATCTTTCTGTGCTATGACCGTTAACGTTTGGGATTCTTTCGATGCTGCGAAGTCTGGTTTAGAAGTCTCTGAAGAAATGGGTACTTTGTAGAATTTAGTTTTCTTGCCTAGAAGCAAATTCCTTGGAGCTAACAGTACTTAGATGCAATTTTCACTTTCCACTTTGTTCTTGAAAACTAAGAATGAGTAAACATCTCAAACCTACAGCCAATGCCCACCCTGTCCCCCACGGGTAATCAACCTCAGTGCCAGAATTTCAAAAGGGAAAAACTGAAAATACAGCTGGAATAACTCTTAATTGGGCACTTAGCTATTCTTAGAACTCTACTTTTTAATTGGTATATATTTTTTTAAATTATTTTTCAAAATCTACTTTGATTCCACGTAACCATGTACATGTGGGTGGAGGGGTATGTGCATATGAGTGTGGTGACCATGGAGACCAACACAGAGCACCAGATCTCCCCAGAGCTGGAGTTACAGAGGGGTTGTGAACTGCCTCATGTGGATGCTCAGAATCAAACTCCAGAGAAATATGTGCTCCTCACCACTGAGCCATCTCTCCAGTTCTCGTCAGTTTATTCTTGTTTAGTGTATTTGAGCAGCTGTGAATAGAGATGTCATTTCAAAGTGCAGCAGATTAAGAACAGGATTCCTTCTGTCTTCTAGCTTGCTCAGCTATGGCACATGGCTGGATGCTAAGCTATGTCACATAGCTAGATGTTCCAGGATGGATAGATCTTTGAGAGAAAGGAGACACTTTCTATTAGCTATGATTTGATGCCATATTTTGAGACCTGAGATCTGCTTTTTTTCCTGTAAACCCTGAAATCCGCAGGTGTGCATATGTGGCCACTAGACCAGAGGCCTCAGTGACTTGGGATCTTGGTAAATAGAATCATAGATTGACCCATAGGGGTGCCTTCGAAACAGTCTTTAAGAGGATCCCTAGGTGATTGTTATATACTTGACATTTGGAGACACTGTTGTCCAGGACACCAAAACAAATGCACGCACACTCCTCATTACCTTTTCTAAGTACCTAGGATTCCTTTTGAGGGAAATGATCCTTTAGTTTCACGATCATGTTTGGTGAGACTCTTCCTCATTCTTTCCTTGTAGAAGTCGGTGTTTTGGATGATGGTAGTCTTAAAGGCTTTGGTACCCTTTTGTTCATTCTTAAAAGCTTTGGTACTCATTCACTTGGTACCTATCTCTGCCAGCCATTGGACAAACTACCAATTTTCCTCCATTTATGATAAGGCTGAATCCAGTTAAAACCATCATCAATTAAAATTACCAGGAGTCAAAGCGCATTTACTATATCAGACCTCGTTATCACTTGAGTGTGCCACACCAGAGTGTTGGTTGTTGCCCTGTTAGTCATGTGACTGACTTACTGACCAGACTCACAAGAAAGACTGCAGGATTATGTATCACTAGTCCATGACCATGTCAAAATTCAAGGTGTAAGGCATGTTACTGTCAAAGAATATTACCCGTGAATCATCATAAAGTCAATAAACAATAAGTCACACAAGTTGGAACTATTTATGTTCATAAACACCTAACATAAACAGTGAAACCAAGAACTTCAATAGGAAGGACAGAAAAACTGGTACTGTGCCAGGAGTCATAAAAGCATGGGAGTCTTGGTATTAGCGAAGGCAGCCATTTTGAATGAGGATATCAAGGAAGTTTAATTAGAAAGAAAATATTTGAGCTGGATCTTGAAGGATATATAAGATGCCACAGGAAAATGATAAGGGAAGAGTAAACCTGGTTCAAGAATCAGGCCCCTATCAAGCAGATATAGACCTTAGTAGGGGAAAAAAGTCACATTCCTCAGAGTCACAAGATTCCTCTATCCATCAGATGCCCTAGGCTGGTATCTTAGTCACTCTTCTGTCGATGAGATGAGATAGCTGCTGTCTTATCTCTACATATCCCAATGCCAAGCTACTGCATTGGAATGTTATGGTAAGTTTTCCCTAGAAATGCTACAGTTAAATCTACAAATTTGTGGGGAAGGTTAAAAAAAAATAGAGGGAGGTACTCTCTTGTTTGCCATCTTTCCCCCGAGGCATGGTGTTATTCTAAAATGCTTTGTTCTAAATAATTCTACTTCATTCTAAAAGTTAAGTAAACATTTTTGGTTAGATGGCTTTGGTTTGTTATAGTATCCCAAGTCCCATAGTCATTTCCCTTGGGACTCTCTTCATTGTTCATTGTGGTCTAAGTCTTCGTTAGAATGTCTACTTTGTGAGAGCAAGTTTTTGTTTTGTTTTGTTTTGTTTTGTTTTGTTTTGTTTTGTTTTGTTTTTCTTCACTGCTATGTTGCCAGCACCTCGAGCCATCTGTGGTACAAGGGAAGAGCATGAATGTTTGCTATCCTAAGACCAGTCCAGCAAGTGCCCTATCCATTCATGGTCCGTCTGACCACAGAGGCCATATCTCACCTTGCCTCAGCTTGGAAAGACAGGAGAAGGGAAGGAAACCCAGAATGATTTGAGCTAAAATGACATCAAGTAAAATTTAGGGAGTGTCTAATAGGAGTTCTTGTACATTCTTCTTAAGTAGTTGGCCTGGTGAGATGGCTCGTTTTGTAAAATGCTTACCACACAAGCATGGGGACCTGAGTTCAAACTTCAGCACCCATATACAAAACAATACTGGGGAGCCAGAGACAGGAGGATCCTGGGAGCTCTCAGACAACTAGCCTAGTAAGAGAATCTATCTCAAAAGTCAAAGTTGGGGGATCTCTAAGAACACCCAATATTGACCCAGGCCTCTACAGACACATACATGCACATGTATGTACCTGCACACATATATGTGCAGGTACACACACACACACACACACACACACACAAATCTGGCATGGGGATGCTGGAGCTGTAAGACATTTAGATATAAGAATGCTGAAGACTTTTCTCTTGTGTTATTGAAATTAATCTCGATGAGTAATTTGTCCCATTTTTATATCTTTGAAGATAATATCTGAAGCGAGATGAATCATGCAATCTCTACTTCCTTTATTATTTCCTCCCCCCCACTTTTATAATTTTTTTTTTCCTGCATGCATTCTACCTATAATGTCACACTCAGAGATCATGCCATTTATTGGCAGCAGCGACCCACGGTTTAGGTTTTGATGTCTGGGAGAAAATAAGTTGCTCTTTTTACAGCCCAGAGCCCAGAATGTGACTAAAGAACTCCCTGAGACTCTGCCGCTTTGCTAGCTAATAGTTCTTTGATGGATGTGATGGTTAATTGTCAATTGACTGCATTTAGGATCACCTAGGAGACACACCTCTGAGCTTGTCTGGGAGGGCATTTTCAGCACATTTTAACTGAGGAGGAAGACCCTCCCTGAATATGCCTGGCATCATGCTTTGATCTGGGGTCCTGGAGTAGACAAGAAGGAGAAAGCAGATGGACCACCAGCATGCATCTCTCTGCTCCCTGATCATGGATACAGCATGACCAACTGCGTAACCCTTCTGCTGCCACACACAGCCAAGAGCCACTCCGCTCACCCTGCCTTCCCCAGCAAGATGGTCTCTTTTTTATTTCTCTTTTTAAAATTGGATTTAAATTGGATAATTGGATATTTTCTTTATTTACATTTCAAATGTTATCCCCTTCCCTGGAAACCCCCTGTCCCATCCTCCCTCCCCCTGCTTCTATGAGGGTGTTCCTCCACCCACCCACCCACTCCCATCTCCCCGCCCTCAGTTCCCCTACACTGGGGCATCTATGGAGCCTTCATAGGACCAAGGACTTCTCCTCCCATTGATGCATGACAAGGCCAGCATGATGGACTCTTAACTGGAAGCCAAAAGAAACCTTTTCTTCCTTCCTTCCTTCCTTCCTTCCTTCCTTCCTTCCTTCTTCCTTCCTTCTTCCCTTCTTCCTTCTCCACCTTCCTTCTTTTGTACCTTCCTTCTTTTCCCCCTTCCCTCCCTCTTTCCCTTTCTTTCTTTCTTTCTTTCTTTCTTTCTTTCTTTCTTTCTTTCTTTCTTTCTTTCTTTCTTTCTTTCTTTCTTTCCCTACCTCCCTTCCTTCCATCCTTCTAGCCTTCCTTCAGTCACTTTGGATGGTGTTATATCACAGCAGTGAGAGAAGTAACTAATTTGGCAGACATGCAAATGAATTCTGCATATTTTATTCTGTGAGTATCACGAAAAGTCTTAACTCAAGTGCTTAGTATAACCTATCTGATCTTCACTTATAGGAGATACTGGATTTCTTTTATTTCAAAAATAACTTTTTTTCTCTTCAAATCTTCCTAAATTACCTTAAAGTAATATCCTGATCTAAATAAAATGCAGATATTTACCACCAAAGAGCTCCAGGCCTTCTTCGATAACTGAAGGATACAAGCAAGATGTCCATGGCACATTGAAACACGCATGTTCATTCAGCAGCGGGCTTTTAGTTTCTTCATGTCTTAAAAGTGCTCAACAGAACGAAAGGGAGAGCCATCAAGGGCCTTCCCAACATATTATTAGGATCATTTTTAAACAAGCAGGATCATCAGAGGTGGTCATACTGTGGGTACCTAAGCGCTCACCACCTACATTCTGTAATCCATGTTGCCATCTATGCATCCTCTTTTCATGTATTCAGAATTAAATTGCACCAATCAGTGCACTTTGCCACCCAACAGTTAAACATGCATGCGGTCATGTAGTGTTCACTATATACTTAAGATAAGAGTTATGTATAGGGATATACACAGATCTAAGCTTTTCATTCAGTGACTTGTGACATCTGCCTATGAAAGTGCAATGTGGCCCCTTATTGAATGGCAAACTTTGTTTTCACGCAGATGCTCATGTTTATGCTAATGACTTTTCCAGTAAGTAATAAGAAGAGGCAAAGTGAGTGAGTGCTAGCATTTGTTTGGGTTAAACGAGTCATACCCAAGTCAGAGCAAGGTCCCGCTCTTCCTTCCATGAGCATGAGATGACCTGTGCAGTAGCACACACTGTGAGGAGGAGGAGGAGTCTATAAAGGAGGAACATCCTGTAAAGAAATAGTCACAGTCTGGTGCTTATGTTTCATTGCAAGTCACGTGGCCTCCTCTACATTCTGGGCATTTGAGAATGCAGTAGTTTTAATTGAGACACTGCACAAAACAGATGTTCTAGCCAGGAAGAAAAGTGACAAGGGTAATGCATAATGTTGTATATAATTTTAAAGACTATAAGTTGTAATTTTTGGCATATAACATATTACAATAATAGAATATTACAATAATAGACACTGTAGAAGATCTATCTATCCATCCTCCCATTCATCTATCCATACATATGCATGCATGCATGCACACACATGTGTATATATACATATATATGTATATATACACACACACATATATATGTATACACATATATATGAATATATATGTATATACATATTTGTTCAATTTCGAGCTTATGAATTCTCCCTAGAGTATGCTGGCATCTAACTTTAAAATGCTGAATGCAAGCAATGGTGAGAGCCAGGGTGGATCAGAGGAGTGGGCAGAGTAAGCTGCCTCCAAACAGACTTTGTAGGGTTTTCTGAGTGGTGTATGTCTCATGCTGACATGGAAGATTAATCAAGAGACTTGGATATTTGACCCATCTGAATTCTCACAAATGTCTCCACTCCAATCCTCATGGCCCTGTTCTTTTCCTCCCAAAGCCCTAACTTTCACTTAAGAAAACTATAAGTCTGTGAATTAAGCCTGAATTATAACTGAACATGTTGTGGGATCCAGCATGAAATGGACAGTCTCTTCAACCCTGTGGCTACAGGAGATGATAATGGCTTTGGCCAGCCATAAATTATCTTGTTTTGTCACCTGCATTGAGGCAAGAACGTATAACCTGTGTGTGTGTGTGTGTGTGTGTGTGTGTGTGTGTGGTGTGTGTGTACGTATGTGTGTTTGTGTGGTGTGTGTATATGTATGTGTGTGTGTTTGTGTGTGTGGTGTGTGTGTACGTATGTGTGTGTGTGTGTGTGTGTGTATGTATGTGTGTGTGTGTACATGTGCATGCACCTATAGGACCTTGTGCACATTAGGCAATCTTCTACCACTGAACTACATCTTTCTACCTCATGTTATTCTTCTTTCTTTAAATTTTCTAATACAAACACATGTATCAAAAGTTGCCACACTTGTTTAAAATGTCATACAGAAGTATCACTTGAATTTACCAAAATGTCTTTCTTAGGCACTTCACTCCCGTTAACCACCAACAGTGTTGAGGAAGATGTTTCCTTTACATGCTTTCAAAGGCAACTAAATCTAATAACTAACCCCAAATACCCATTTCTATGACTGCTCAAACATTTCTAGCAATTACTATTCTTAGCTGTAAAAAGACAACCAACCAACTTTAAGGAGAAGCAGGAACAGATGGATAGAGGCTAGAAGGCAGCTCAGAGAATGTTTATGATGTCCAAAGAGCAGGCTTAGATGCTACAAAGCCAGGGACATGAGATAGGAAAATGACTCTTGAATATACCGAAGACTGACATTGACCCAAATCACGTGATGCCAGCCCTGCTTAGTTCCAGATTCTATATATTCCATCATAACCACCCAAGAAGAATCATAGCAATTCATAACATCCACCATAGCCACCACACACAAACGAGAAGAAAACCCAAACCTTATTCTCATTGCTGCTAGCAAACATCTGATGAAGAGGGAGAAAGGCAACATTAGGTTCAAACAGATGCTGGGGAAGGCTGAACACCAGCAGAAAGCAATAGAATACTTGAAACACACTGAGCCGCTAGAGCAGAGAAACCCAAAAACCCATCCTGGTGTTCACTGTGACCACACAGACATTAAAACTGAAACAGTGCATGAAAGGTTAGCATGACCCTAGTGCAAGAATAATAAAAATTTGGGGAGCAGTCCATAACTTTTGGAATCTATATTCATATCTATCTATCACCTATCTGCCTATCATCTATCTACCCCTCCATCTATTTATTTATTTATTCATATCTATCTATCTATCTATCTATCATCTATCTTTCCACCAATCCACTTATCTATATACTCCCCTATCACCTATTTACCCATCTTTCTATCTATCCCTCTACTTACTATCTGTCTGTCTGTCTGTCTGTCTGTCTACACATACATATAAATATATATTAAAAGCAGAGGAGGAACTATTTTCAGGGAGGAACAAGACCAATGGGAGGAGGGACAAGAGGGTAAATGGGAGTGAATAAGTGTTATATACAATGATGCACATATATGAAAATGGCATAACAAAACCCACTATTTTATATTATTAACCAAGGCCCACTCTACCTTGGTTTTCCTATTTCCTAGCAAAGTGAATTAATGCAGGTATTTATGCCACCTGAATTTGTCTATGAGATGCTCTCAGAAGCATCTTAATTGACTTGAGATGTACCTGCCATGCACACATACATTCTGACAGTCTTTAAACTTAGATATTCTTTCCCTGCATGATGCCAGAAGACACTACATGACATGGCCTCTTGGGATCCAATCTGTTCCATGGGCTTCAGAGTCTCAAACTCTAGTTAGCATTAGAACAGGGGATGTTCCTCTGGAAGGAGGTAAGCACAGAATATAGCTGATAATACACACAGAAAACAATCCAGACTTTGTTGTAAATATACATCAATCAAACTTTCAGGATAAAAGTAGACATTTCATACAATGCTGGTGATACAAGATGGGGCACTTGACATCACAAACGGGAAGCAGATATTTGATTACTAAAAATGTGTCATCAAAATCAGAGAAGCAACAGAAGGAATTGAGAAATATTTGCATAATCAATGGAAAAGGGCCAACATGCTAGCAAATGAAAACTCTACAAATGGATGAGAAAAAAAAAAACAAACCTCTTTATAGGGTAAAGAGGCAAATACATGGACAGTTTAGTGACCAAAGTCTGCATTAAAATGCATAAGTGAGAAAAAGTGCTTAAATTCACCAGCACTATCAAGAAGGGAATATTCTTCACACACACACTCACAAATATGTAGTGATAGCACCGAATGAAGGCAAAGGGTAAAGAGAGACGAGTGCTGCAGGAGGAACATTTAATAACCCTTGTTATTTGTGGGTTCTATACTTACAAATTTGCCAGCTCACTCAACTATATTTTCGAACCCCGACTCAACCCTTGCAGCACTTCCAGGGCCATTTGAGTCACTCACAGAGATGCTCAGTGTCAAAATCATGAGTCACTCAATAGATGCGTCCCCAGCTAAAGTGGAAAAAGGTGACACCCTGCCTTATTTTAACCCCCATACTATAAATAAGTGTCCTTGTGTAGCCAATTTTGTCCTCCTTTCAATACTTTTAAGTGACTGCCACCCCTTAGCCTGGTGCTGCTGGGCTGTCTGGTGTGCTTAGAGGACAAGAAGACTAGGCTGCGCCTTGTGGAGAAATGACTTACTTGTATTGGAGGAGCTGTGACCATGTGTGAGCTGTATCAGTGGATCGATGATAGTGCAGCGAGTAAACTGTCTTTAACCAGAATTATCCCTGATGTGAGGTATGGGCAGAGTCCCATGGGGACCTCATCCGTATCTCCTTTAGAGCTAATCATTTATACATGAATTCAATGTACTTTATATTCGTAAATGGTGTCACGTTTGGTTGCCCAGCATTTAAGGTAGCTCTATAAGACGTAAGTAAGCAGAATGGTGTTAAGTGACTCCCATTTGTCACAGGCTTTTAGGAAAATAACACTGCCATGTGGATAACATTGAAAAGGTACCTTTTATTCCCAGAAGTATCTACCATCTCTGCTAACTTATCTCCCCTAATAAAGGCATCACTTAAAATGGCCACGAAGTGACACACAATGGACCCCAGGCCACACAGGTGCTTGTCATCAGGGCAATGCGTCAACACATATCTACAAACTTGGGAAGATTACATGCCAAGCAAAAAACAAATGTGCATAATTCCTCAAAATGCTTTTCAATGTTCCCTTATGCCATTTGTTGACTATTGTGCTAATATTTTTTTCTTAGATGGAGCTTATCCTCCATGTTGGACTGCATCACGAGCAATCTGACACAGGCATGTGGCAATGTGTCTCTCTCTGTATGTGTGTGTGTGATTGTGTGTATAAATGTGTATGTGCACGTATACAATGATTTTAAAATCTTAATGGTCTTCTTTATGATTTGAGAAAAGTAAATTTTAAAAATGTTCTACATTAAAGCAAACAAGAGAAGGAAGAAATAAGACAAAATAACCATAAAAATAAGCCAGACATAACTACCTAGCATACAAAGTTCTGCCTCTTGGACCCACATACACCTGGTGGGTATGTGAAAATAGGGTAGATGTGGACATGCTTGCCTCAATTTCTTCACTCTGCCTCCTGAATCATCATAGGTCAATGCAGGTTCTTTGGGCCTGTCCCAATCATTCTTAGTGTTCATGTAGTAAAGCTCAGAACTGTATCCTACAAGCTTTTTTAGGGCAGTCATCTCCTCTGAACATTGTGAGAAGCTCTGGGCCCACGTCTCCTTGGATCCAAGCACGTTGCCTATGGAGACACAACTGATGAAGCTGCTCTGGCTGACTGCAATAGTCATCCCATCATCCTACCTCTATGAGCTGAGCTGGCTCTCTATCAACCTGACTGGAGTTTGGGGTGGTCTCGAACTCTTCAACCATATATCAACTGATAATGTGTTAAAGCCTTCCATGTCTGAAGGTTTTACTACATTTAATCCTTAGCAGCTACCTTGATTTTCCTTATCTGTATGCTATTAGAGGGCGGAGTCTGCTATTCCTTAATAGGACAGGAGAGGCCACCACTGTGAAGTGAAACTCATACCCTCAGAGGACCAATTTGTCCACTTGGTTTGTCTCCACCATGAGGTCAGAGCCCTTTTTAAAAATTCACATTTATCGTTTACAGAGATGGCTCAGCAGGCAATGTGCTTGTCATGCAAGCATGAGGAACACACCTTAGCCTCCACGAATGTCAGGTGTGTGTGGCAGACTCCTGGCAGTCCCAGTGCATGGGAGGCAGAGAAAGGGATCTCAGGAGCAGGCTAGTTAGCCTGGCTACCTAATCAGTGAGTTCTGGGTCCAGGAGGAGACCTTGTCTAAAATAAAATAAAGTAGAGATTGAGGGAAAGACTCCACACCAACTTCTGGCCTTCACACACATGTGTATATATACCCCACACACATGTACACTACACACATACACACACACACACTACACACACATACATAGGCAAAAGAAAAAAATCATACTTTAAACTGAAAGAGAAATGATAATCTGGCGTTCAAAGTAAACTTATTTGTCTTATCAAAGGTAAGCAGACACCAAAAATGTGAGGGGCACATACAAATATAGAGCGAGAGGAAGAAAGCACCCCAGAGTTTTTCAGGGTTCATTAACTCTACATTATTTCTACAGGTTCCTAACTTCACTAGAACTGGTTCCAGCCAGCGACTATCATTTAGGAGTTAGGATAATTACTGTTTCCTTAGATTCTCACTTGTAAGACCTGTGATTTAATGTGCACACATTGGTATTCTCTACTACCTGCTGGTAAGACGATCTTTAAATATCTTACTGCATTTCACACTTAAAGAGCTTGGAAAGAAATTTGCCTTATATGGTAAGATCCTTCTCTTTACGAGCTGATCGTTTGTTGTGTTGGGGCTAGGTATTATATTTGTTTTGTGGTTACCACAGTAACTAACAGGTGTCAAAATCAATGTCATAGTCTCTAGGAACACATCTGTGGGTCCCATCAGACATCTCCATCTATAGAAAGTGTATTTTCACAATGAAAGTCCCAGAATGGTGAGCTAGATCAAAGGTTTCATGTTTGGGGAGAGGCACATGCCTGCCCCAATGAGGCTTTAAGTACATTTCGAATGAAAAGGTTGTCTCCATGGACATGCCACATTTCAGTACATGTGGCTCTCAAGAGAAGTGGAGACCAGTATATAAAACATACACGTCTGTGAACTGCTGTGAGATGCTTTAATGACAGTTTAGACAACAGGGTAGATCTGTATACCATCTTAGTGTTTGGGATTCCTTCTACCTCCCAGAAACTTGGGGAAGCTCTTCAACAGATCTGAGAAATGCTCAGGTACTCAGAAAGAGACCTGGTCTCAGAGACTCAGAAGGAAAGAAACCTTTTGTCTGGTCTGCCTTTCTTCTAGGAGAAAGGACACATGGAGACCACACCTCTCATCAAGACGGGCCTGTGGGGAGTCAGAAAGGAGTTCATGAGTGTCTCAGTCGGAATGCTGACCAGGAATGCTGACACGTGACATGGATGCATGAGTAATAAATAAACTATTTAATAAGAAAGAGGGTGTGGTCAGCAGCTCCTAGTGGTTGCAGAAGTCCAGGGCAGAACGAGTAACACTAAACAAATCACCCCTGTCACTGGGTCTTGACTTTATGGAAGTCCCTACGAGGAAGGCTCCATAGTGTCATGGGGGAGAGCCCTAGACCAGAAAGTGGAATAATAGCCAAGCCCTAATCACAACTGCTGCAAATCTGCATAAAGGAAACTATGCAAATCAGAAGAGATGTTCTGTTTCTCATTGGTCAGTGAGCCTACATTGTAAGAGCACTGCTCTGGAAAGGCTCACAGCTGTAGGCTTTCTACAGATTCCTTCCTTCCCCCTTCCCCATAACAGAACTATGAACATGAGTTCTTCTGGAAGTTACATATGTACTTGAGCAATCTTAGTACCAGTTTCGATTTGGAAGAGGTTTGGTTATTGTTGTTCTGTTGTCCTTCTTTTTTGCAACAGGGTTTCTCTGTGTGTCCCTGGCTGTCCTGACTGACTTTCAAATTTGGAGATCAGCCTACCTCCACCTCCCAAGTGCTGGGATTAAAGGCATGGGCCACCCCCCACCCAGCTTGGAAGAGTTTATTCACTTATTGATTGATTGATTGATTGATTGACTGACTGATGATAGATTACTGCTAATGTTTCAGTATACAACAGAGAGAAGAAAATAATGGTCATAATGTCTATATTGCACCATAATTGTTTTTCAGAAAAATCAGCCCACATTCTTGAGATTAATTTGTGAATATAAATAGACAATTCATGTATACACAGGTGCTATATAGAAAATAGTATTCTAGTTTTTTTCATTATTATTATTTCATTTGGTCATTTGAGAAAAAGTCTTATGCGGTATAGGCTGCCATGAAACTTTTGCTCCTCCTGCTCCAGCCTCCTAAAGCACGATAGGATTTTAGAGTATGCCATCATACCCAGCTAGGATTACTTATTTTGTTTGTTTTAAAGACAGAATCCCTTGAAGCCTACACTAACCTTAAACTCAATGTGTATCTAAGAACAGCCTTAAGCTTTTGATTTTCCCACCTTCACCACTTAGTGCTGGGATTAGGGGGATGGGCCAATACACTCAGCTAAAGATGCTTTTTAAACAATGTTATTTAAAAACTTTTCTGGTCAAGTGAAAGGTCTCCATTAAATTCTATCCCATGAACTCAATATAATTCAAAAATTGAGAGAAAGATAAATAGACAATACTTCCCAGAAATAAATTAGTCCCCACGATAGTACCTTAAGCTGTTCAGCTTGCCACACAGAAGTGGCTACAACCCTGATATGTTAAATGTCACAACACACAGGCTCATGGACAAACTTAGGCTATCACACAAAGGGCCGTGTTCAATATACTCAGCTTTAAATAATAAGATCTAAAAAGGGTGTCAAATTAAAGGTGGAAGAATCT
This sequence comes from Mus minutoides, assembly GCA_902729485.2. Lineage (NCBI taxonomy): Eukaryota > Metazoa > Chordata > Mammalia > Rodentia > Muridae > Mus > Mus minutoides. The sequence goes on along the minus strand of CACVCL010020495.1, from coordinate 42,876 downwards.
TTAGTATTAAACTATCTCTCAGAAGGAAAAGGTATCTTCTGTTCAATATGAAGAGTATCCACACAGTAAGTCACTAGGTGCCCAGCTCAGGCAGAAACGAGTTCTTTTTTAATAGGGAGAAGAAACAAGACTAGAAGAAGACTGAGATGGGAGATGGGGAAGTTTGGGGTTGATTACAGTAAAGGTTTGATCCCCAGGGCTGGGGTTGTATATCTTTAAGAGATGGGGCCTAGTGGACATCTTTAAGTCATTGATGGGCTGCCCTTGAGGGAGGTTGTGATGTCCTGGTCCCTTCTTCATTATTTTGCTCCCTGGACATAAAGGGAAAGGATATATTCCAGTTCTGATGATCTATCTCACCACAGGTCCATAGCTATGGGAAATCATTTAGGGAATTTCAGACTTGTGAGCCCAAACAAGCCTGTTCTCTTCACAACTTGAGTATCTCATGTATTTATTGTCATGACAGAATGGTCAGTAACAGAGAATGAGCAAGTGGTCTGTCCTGGCAGTTGGGCAAGACAGGAGTTTTCTCTGCGGGCTGTGAGATGCTGGGGAGGGATGTGCTGGCAACAAGCTGCCGCCTAAACATTTGTGTTTCTGTTCATGAGCATTACTTAGATCCTTAATCAGAGAAGCTTCCCTTTGCAGTGAAGACAGAGACTCGTGGCAGCTCGGGATGCTTAGAATAAATGATAGGTGAGCACTCAGCCACAGACAGGACATTCATACCAACCGAATCCTACAAGGCTCAAGGAACAATGTGGAAGTGAAGCAGAAAGAATGTAAGAGTTGAAGATATGGAGAAGGGCTTGGAAGAGTTGTCTCCAGGGTATGACAACTGTTGCAAGCTTGATCTTGTGGTGGCCATGTTTGCCTACACCGGACCTGTACAAGACTGGACGTGCTAACTGTCAATCAGGCATTTGGGAGGACCCATTTCTCCTGGCTGCACTACTGATGGATTCTAGGGAGGGATGGGTGTTGTTTCCAGTTGTTTATCAAATGGCGACTCCACCAGGTAACAGTGGATAGTTCTAACCACTTGGCCCTGGTTAAAAATCAGTGGGTCACAAAACAAAACAAAAAGGGTATGAAGGATGGGGAGAAGGCAGTGGTGGGAGGAAGATAGCAGAGAATGAGGGACAAGAGTTAAAAAAAAGCACTATACACATGTTCAAAACTGCCAAGGAACAAACTTTACCAATAAGTACTAAGAAGAGGATGCTCTGAACCCAGTACTGGCTTCACCTCAGGGATGAATCAAGCTCCAGTTATGAAACAAAGAAAGAAAATTTGCAAGTTCTGTGTCTGGCCTTACAGGTCAGCCAGAAGCTCTTCCGTAGATCTGATGCACACCCTGGGGGGATGGAGCTTCTTGGCTTATGGGGATGAAGACTCTTGTTGGAGACTGAACCTCACTCTCCAGGACCTTAGGTTATCTCACACAGCTAACTGAAGGAGCTGCTGCTGGCCAGGCAGGGCTCCGACAGAACAGAGTCTAACCTTTCCTTCCACAGTGACTCTTAGCATGTCATTGATGAACATGGGGAGGCAAATGTCTTGAAAGAGGGTCTCTTTTCTTCCCCAAAGACTGTTGCTGTACAAGGCCAAGCCATTGGACTCTCTTGCTGGCTTGAATGGGTGGCATAACACAATGCAATTGGAGAGGAAAAGAAGTGTGTAAATTAGTTATGAGGTGGTCCAGGCCATCTCTCTCCACTTGTCAGAAGCTCCTAAGTGTAACATCAAAGAAGCCAATCTACCTTCCAGTGCAGAATACAGAGAAGCCTTGTTAAGAATCAGGGCACGGTCTAAAGAAAATCAGGTAATCACAGACCTCACGAGTAAGGGCTAACATGAGAAAATATAAAATAGTCCAGAAATTTTCAGAAAAACCTGGTTACAGCATATGAGAACTGACCACCAAATGCAGAGAAGTACCAAAAAAAAAAAAAAATGAAAGAAGGAGGAGACAACCTCAGGATTGTGTGAGGTACAACTTATGAAGGGCTCATCGCTCCAAGGCCAACCAGAAAGGACTGGGTACATTTCTCAAAATATGACAACTATCAGCAAAGGAAAAGCCTGAGTAAACCTAGCCAGTAGGAAATGCTTGACTAACATTTTGACTTAGGTTTTCTTTCTAGGTTTGAGATGTATACCAGGGTTACCTGGCAGCCAGATGGAAGTTATGACCAAGATGGCTGTGGTCGCAGCAAGCTAGATGCCTCCCTACACAGGCCATCACTGGGCTTCCTGGCATTGGTCTTTGGTCTCCACTCTTCCCTAATTTTTTTCCTCTACTTGGCAATGGGATATAGTTACTTTATGAGGCCTATCAGGCAGGGACACTGGTGACATACCTGTGCATGGTACTAGATTTTTCCCCCCTTTGGTTTTTTGTTTGTTTGTTTGTTTTGAGACAGGGTTTCTTTATGTAGCCCTGGTTGTCCTAGAACTCACTCTGTAGACCAGGCTGGCCTGGAACTCAGAAATCCGCCTGCCTCTGCCTCCCAAGTGATGGGATTAAAGGCATGCGCCACCATGCCAGCTGTATGGTCCTAGTTTTGTGGTTTACTTTACTCTGAAGTGACATGAGAAAGTCAACAAAGCCCACCTGTGACAATACACAGGATGCACACAGACAACCCTTAGAGATAGGATTATCCCACAACTAGGGAAGCATCATAAACCTACAAAGGGGGCCATTTTTTTTTCCATTGAAGAGACTAGATCACTCTTAGGGGCCAGGTACCAAGTTGGGGTGTTTCTTGTGTCTTTCCACATTAAGAAGAGTGGTAACCAGAGAACCAACTTTGATTGAGCTTAGAGGGGAGAGATGCCACAGAAAGCAGGTACATTGAACTTTCGTCATCTACTGAAGTTTCACTGGACAGTTTCCAGATGCAACGTGCTTGCCAAATTTCGAGAAGTCCCAAATGTATCCAGCTACCTACAACATCTATCCACAGCTCCCGCTGACAAAGCCATTGCTGCAGGGCTTCACAAATCAAACATAATCTGCCTCCAATTGTCCCATTACCCTCCTCTCTCATGGAGCTGCTGGTGGCTAACAGGCAATTCAGGGAGCTCAGCTGGGCTGGAGTATCTTTGATTAGGTTCAGTTATCATTGGAAGTACAAGGCTCCACAGTGAATCTTGAATATTTAGCTTCATTAGCCATGCTATATCCCCTAAGGTATTACCGAGGGATTCATGCTTCAGGAATCCTCTTGCTGAGCCCTCAAAATAATTGCAAGGGAAGCGTCTGTAACTGAAATAACTGAGGTCACTGGTCTTTGTAACCCTGACTTTTCTAAGGCACCCCAAGATCTAGGGCTTGGGGCTTTCTTCCCTAGGGACTGTATTAGCTCTGCTTTGACAATGGTTTCAATATTTCTAGGTCTACTTTAGGGTACAATTTGTTAGACCCCCACCATGCCCCTCTCCAAATAAGCTAGATTCACCTCTCATGGATTTATTGGCCATGTTTAGTTAGTTTGAAAATATTGAAAAAAAAGTGTAGCAGAACAAAATATGAATAGACTTTTTAATGACCACAATTTTCTAAACAATACCGTATGGCTTTATATCCACGAACACAGCATTTAGATTTTGTTAGCTATTGTAAGTAATGCAGAGAGTATTTAAGGCATTGTTGGAGTATGTGCATAGGTTTGATGCAAATACTGTGACATTTTATTTAAGGGATTTGAGGATTCACAGATGCTATGGTAGAATCCTGGGACAAGCTTTTATATACACCAAAGAGAGAGCACACTTCTACCTGCTGTGTTATAGTAAGTAATTACATAAAAAGGACAGTTTTCATTTTTCTGCCTCAAAAAGCTAGCCTAAATTTGACTTGCCCATGGATTGAGACTGGCCTCCTGACTTAGAGCCCCTTGCTAGTGCATGACTTCTTTGCACAGTGGTTCAGGGAAAAGGCAGAGAGAGCCCTCTGGGACACAGGCCATTCAATGCTTCTCTCCTGGCCATCTCTCCCCCAAATGAAACAGGGCTTGTGTGGAGGATTCGCTGGCAGTGTGGAGAGGTGGAGGCGCTCTCAGTGGCCTTATGTTGGCCTGCCTATACATGACTGTATCACTCAACTCAGACCAATACATCAATTTATAGAATTTTAAGGGAACCTTGAATATAAATATATGACTATGAAAACATCACATCTTGATGAACTCACATATTTCAGAAGTAAAAATTTATAAGCAACAATGCCTTAAGGTCAGAAGTGTGAACTCTCCACTGGTATTTTATCCTTGCTCCATATTTCCTATGGAAGCTCTGTTAGTGAACAGCAGGACAAGGAGGAATTGGGTTTCTGCTTAAGTGACATAACATAGCACAATTACCTAGCTCTGGGAAGGCACCCCATGATGTTAATTCCTTCCCCACCCTGCTATGTCTTTCAGATTTTATCAGTAGGTTTTAGCTCTGGCTTAGTCAGAACCATTGGATAACTCATGCTGATGGTATAGGCGGTTTGTTCGCGTAGTAGATACTCAGCACCCAATGCAGTCACATGTACTACTAGGAACTGGAGACACAAAGGTCCTGTCCTCACAGTGTGTAAGGTCCAGTGGGGAGGTAGACCAATAAAAGACCATTATGCAAAAGCATCATCATAGTTAGACATAAGATATATCTTTGGGGATAGCATTTGAAATGTAAATGAAGAAAATATCTTTTAAAAAATGTATAACATCAGAGAGGGAGGAAGAAAAGGATATATCTTTTGGAGATCTGGGTTGCAAGGATGGTAACCCCATTTTAAGAGATATAATCCAAAGGGAGTATTTTAGATAAAAAATAGCTAAGGAGTCTATGGAGAATTGGTCAAGAGTGGATTCATAAGAGGAGACTGTATGACCAGGACATGGTACCTTCACTCTTTCCCCCCTCTACCATGTTTATTTCTGTTAGTTCTGTGCTCCTAGAATTTTACAAATGCATATGTAGATAGAGATAGAAAGACTATGGTAATTTCATTTTGGAAGAGAGTTTATTACAAAATTTTTCTTTTCTTTGTTTTGCTTAAAAATAAACACATACAAGTTCTCTAATAAATCCATGAGGCAATTTTGAATTGTTCAGATCAGATCTTCTGCATGGAACAGAAGTGAGCTGAATCTACATTACGTTCCAGCCTAGAGTAAAATTTTCTTTCCTGCAGAACTTGAAGTCTTCAGTGACTCCTTCAAATTTGGTTCCTTCTCCTGAACCAATGATTGATTCTAGGGAGATATTGGCCAATGACCTTAGCAACCACCTGGAGCTGTGAATGGAACCAATCTCAACAAAGCCAGATAGACTGAGTGAAAACCAGCCCACTTCATAGACAGCAACTGTAGAGCCTAGGCTTTAACCAGGCTCCTATGAGCCGTTTAAATGTGTCCATTCACTTTCTCAGCAATCTTAGGGGCAGGGTTCACAATCAGGGTTCACCTAATAGAACTTTACACCAGGACTCACACAATGCCAGACTGTGTCAGGGAGAAATCTTTGTTTCTAATTTCTAGTTTCCAGCAAGCTGTGCTTCAAAATTATATAGCCACCCAGAATATAATTAATAAATATCTAATGACACATACATGTGGTCATAGTCTAGATTTTTAGGAAATAATCACACTGGTTTACTTATTGTGAAATAAAAGAAGACCCTTATTAAATAACCTATATGGAAGAATTCAATTTTACAAATGCATATGTAGATAGCGATAGAAAGACTATGGTAATTGTATTTTGGAAGAGAGTTTATTACAGAATTTTGTCTTTGCTTTCCTTAAAAATAAATGCATACTAGTTCTCTAATAAATCCATGAGTCAATTTTAAATTGTTTTATAAGAGTTACAAAAGCAACAATGTTAATAAAGTACATAAATATATAAAAGAAATTTAAAGTACATGCAGTAAAACAGAAAGCAGTCCTACCACATTCTAGAAAAGTCTATTTTTTGTTCACCAGAAAGAACAATCCCCTACTAATGGACTTGTGTGTATCTGTCCTAAAATATGTATGTTGGTGTACACATGTAGATTTTATACCTATATTAAGATATGACATCATATAAAATCATATATGTACATATGATTATATATGTGCATATATGTACATTCTAAAATAACTTCTTTAGGACTTACTTCTTTCAACTAAGAAAATGTTATACCCATCTTTCATGTACATTCATAAAGATTTGCCTCATTATTTTAAGTGTTGCATGTTACTCTAGGATAGAGACACACCATAACTGGGTCATCTGGACTGCTGTGAATGAATATTTGTTTGAACACTATTCTGTAAGTATCACAAGAATTATCTTCATTAAAGGAGATGTGGCTACTTGTAAGAGACTCTCAGATGGGCCTTCCTTAAGGAGTGGGTGATACAAACTAAAACAACCCTGAGATTCTACCTCACACCAACCAGAATGGCTAAGATCAAAAAACTCAAGTGACATCAGATGCTGGCGAGGATGTGGAGAGAGAGGAACACTCCTCCACTGCTGGTGGGAATGCAAGCTGGAACAAACCCTCTGGAAATCAGTTTGGCGCTGCCTCAGAAAATTGGACATAGTATTACCTGAGGACACAGCAATACCACTCCTGGGCATATATCCAGAAGATGCTCCAACATGTAATAAGGACACATGCTCTACTATATTCATAGCAGCCTTACTTATAATAGCCAGGAGCTGGAAAGAGCCCAGATGTCCTTCAATAGAGAAATGGATACAGAAAATGTGGTATATTTACACAATGGAATACTACTCAGCTATTAAAAACCATGGATTCGTGAAATTCTTAGGCCAATAGATGGAACTAGAAAATATCATCCTAAGTGAGGTAACCCAATCACAAAAGAAAACACATGGTATGCACTCACTGATAAGTGGATACTAGCCCAAAAGCTCCAAATAACCAGGATACAATTTACAATTTACAGACCACATGAAGCTCAAGAAGAAGGAAGACCAAAGTGTGGGTGCTTAGGTCCTTCTTAGAAGGAGAACAAAATACTTACAGGAGCAAATATGGAGATAAAGTGTAGATCAGAGACTGAAGGAAAGGCCACCCAGAGACTGTCCCACCTGGGGATTCATCCCGTATACAGTTACCAAACCCAGATGCTATTGCTATTGCAAATGCCAAGAAGTGTATGCTGAAAGGAGCCTGATATGGCTGTCTCCCGAGAGGCCCTGCCAGAGCCTTACAGATACAAAGGTGGATGTTAGCAGCCAACTATTGGACTGAGTGCGGGGTCCCTAATAGAGGAGTTAGAGAAGAGACTGAAGGAGTTGAAGGGGTTCTCAACCCCATAGGAAGAACAACAATATCAATCAATCAGACACCCCAGAACTCCCAGGGACTAAGCCAGCAACAAAGGAGTACACATCAATAAAGGACTACAAATGGCTCCAGCTGCATATGTAGCAGAGGATGGCCTTGCCATGCATCAATGGAAGGAGCAGTCCTTGGTCCTATGAAGGCTCAATAGGTGCCCCAGTATAGGGGAATCGAGGGCAGGGAGGTGGGTATGGGTAGCTGTGTGGAGGAACACCCTCATAGAAGCAGGGGAGGGAGAATGGGATAGGGTGTTTCCGGGAGAGAAGGAAACTGGGAAAGGGGATAACATCTGAAATGTAAATAAAGAAAATACCCAATTAAAAAAAAAAGAGTGGGTGGGGAGGGCTATTGGACCCTTATCTGAGTTTCCAGTCACTCTCCACTGAACCCTCTGTCTAGTTATATGTAATTCTTCCCTAACTCAAGAGATGCTCCAGAGCATGGAACATGACTCAATCTGCACAGATAAGTCATCATCCGTGCCAGGGTGAGAGCTTTCAGTATGGCAACTCTGGGATCACTCTCATTCCTTAAGCAATGCCTCACCTATGTTTTATAAATTATCACAATGAGCTCATCGGTTTCCCAAGTAGGGCTTTGGTGGAATCATACCTTGGTTTGCCATTGGTGCCCTTTGGGATGGGGTAGACATTTTTCTATGCTTCCCCAAGGAGAGAGTTCCCATGACAATCTTTGTTTCCAGTTCTTTATTAAATTGGCACTGTGATGAAGACAAACATACACGCATAGGATTATATGCTTTTGTGGAAGAGTAATTTAAAATTAATTGCTAGATATAGAACCACTAGGTTGGAGAGTATATTTTAAAAACTATGATATATACCGTCCACATGCCTCTGGAGAGTCAAGTCTAGTTTCTTATCTAGTCTTGAGCAGTCTATACCTGCTTTACCACATTGCTATCAACCCCAAAGATTGGCAGTTTAATTTTGACCAGTGGGTAGGCACATGACATTGAATTCCCATGAGCGAACTTAGGAAAATACTATTGGGTATTGCTATTTTGGGTTTGTTGAGCATTATCTTGTAAACTTTTTAAAATTCCAAATATATTTTAATTGTCTTGCCAAAACGTTCACCTGGAAACTTTTAAATTACAGAGGATCAATGCACATCTTTGGCTAAAAGGTACAGTAATTTGGAGTAATTTTCAGCTGATTAATTAAGGATCAGAATTAGTAGCATCCTCTGGGGTTTCAGGAAATAAATACAAAGATACAAATAGACTATACAGTGACTCAGAAGTACACCCATGAGCTGGTGTTTGGAATGAAGCCTCGCCTCATTGAGGGCTGATGTATGAGGCAGAATAAGAATGGGAACATATATGGCTGATTTGGGGAATTTTAAAGAACAGCTGTTAAAGCACCCCTCTTGCTCATACATAACCCCATGTAAGAGCTCCAGGGAGCTGCTTTTTATTCACTGCACAGGACAGCTCAGCAGGAAAGAGGGCGGTGGGAATTTGCACAGAAGAAAGAATAAATCACGGAGCAAACAAGAATAGCATCTTGGTGGCAAATGTGAGCAAATGAGACAGACGGATCCATCCCTAGAAATGGTTCAAGGAGGGCATGTGGACCAAATACACCCAGGGCAGACTTCCCCTTCCTTAGAGGGTTGTCTTGATCCACATGAAGAATACACACACAGATTTAGGGATCATACTCAGATCTCTACAATGCTGCCCATGTCTGTCCTCTCTCTGCTTATGTTATCAGGAGTCCAAAGACGTGAGGCTGCTGAGCATCATGGGAATCTAAGGTGGAGACTTGTGGAGGCAATTAGATTATGGGGAGATTGTGTTCAGCAATAGGATTAATATCCTTAAAAGGAAGTCAGAGAGAGAGAGAGAGAGAGAGAGAGAGAGAGAGAGAGAGAGAGAGAGAGAGAGAGAGAGAGAGCGTCTTACCTCTCCAAACATACAAAGACACAGCAAGAAGGAGCTGTCTGTGAGGGAAAAGTCCTCACCAGACACAGACTCAGAACTTCCCAGCCTTGGGACTTTGAGAAATAAAAACAAGTTGGTTATAAGCCACTGGGATTGTGATGTTTTCCTTACAGCAGCTCAAACAGATTAAGACATTCCACCCTTTGCCCAGATTAAACCTGAGGCTTAGAGAGACTTGACTTTCAGCTATGTGATTTTCATAGTGTTTGTTATAGGTAGCTTCTAGCATAACCTCTAAGGATGCCAAAATCCTGGTGTCCCTGCCCTGCATAATCAATCCCTTGCCCATTCATGTGCACTAGACTTGGTGACTTGCTTCCAAGAAAACAGACAGAGCAGAATGGTGGCATATCATTTATAAGCTTAGGTTAGTTAAACACAGTAACTTTCTGTTTTTATTTAGGCAGATAAAAAATGGTGATAGTAGATAGAACACTGTATGTCTAAAGCCACTGGATTACACACTCCAGTGATGGAAATCCTATATGTATTTTTCTAAGAATGCTCAAGTTGATCACTGGATTTGCTAAGGGGAAGCCATGTTAGCTAAGAAGGCTCTGGAATCATCCTTTTGAATAGTCTCAACATCGTTTTTTGTTTGTTTGTATATTTATTTATGTGTTGACAGAGCCCATTTGACAGTGAAAATCTTTTAACTACTGCTTTTGCATCACATCCTGCCTTACACCCCCGCCTCGCCCACTCTCTTGGCTGTCTAAGTAGAAGGCCCTCTCCAAGTCACTACTCCAAATAGCTGTGGTGCTCTGTTCAAGCTTTGACTAGTTTTATGTGGTTTTGTAGGTGAGTTGTGTACTTGAAGATATATTTGCTAAAATCCCAAATCACTGAAGATTTGGAGCTTTAGACATGTAGACTATTTCTATAGTAGCTCAGGATCAGGTCACTGGACTGTCCACCTCTTTCTATTCTTACTCCACAGCTGGGGTCAATGATGCCAGTGTGACTAAACATGGAAGGAATAAGAAATGAACACATCAACTCTACTTCTTTTTTCTTTCTATTAAACTTTTATGATATATTTTGATTATATTATTTCCCTCCCCCAGCTTCTCCCAGATCTTCCCCATCTCCCTACCCACCCAACTTTATGTTTTTTTCCTCTCTCTCTCTTAAAAACAAAACAACAAAATAAAAAGTGAAAATCAAAACAAATATAAAATCACTATGACAAAATACCAAATCAAAATGAAACAAAATGCTCCCACAAAAATCATAGAGTCTGTTTTGAATTGGCCAACCACTCCTGGCCCTGGGGACTGCTCAGGAGGATGGCTGATACTGCATTGGAAAATCAATCTCTAAATTGAGTATGATTAACCCCATTAAAGAAAACTGATTTTCCCTTTCACAGCAGTCATCAATTTCAAATAGCTTTTTGGTTGAGGATGAAATTTTATGTCCAACTCTCCTTCTCGGTGCTGAGATCTTGTCTGTTCTGAACTTATGATGGTATTGTATATGTTGCCAGAGTCTCTGTGACTTCATATGTGTATCAGTTCTCTTTTGTATGGAAGACCCTTTTCCTTAGAGTCATTATTATGTCTAACTCTTAGAGTCTTTCTGCTTCCTCTTCCACATAGATCCTTGAGACTCGAGGAAGGGGTTTGATAAAGGCATCCCATTCAGGATGTACTCTGAAGCCTCTCGTTGTCTGCACATTGTTCAACTGATGATCTCTGTGTTCATTATCACCTGCTACAAGAAAATCTACTTCTCTATTGAGGATTGAAGAATGCATAGTATAGCGACATGTCATTAGGAATTGTTTTATGTTATGTTTCTTTTTTACTGAATGATAGTAGTAGGTTTTTCCTTAAGGCTCATGGCTTATCTATTCTCAGTTTCTTGACCACATTGGTAGAGTCAGGTGTGGGCCTCATCTCATGTACTGGACCTTAAATCCAATCAGAAAGTGGTTGGTTACTTCCATAACATCTGTGCCGCTACTGCCTGTAGGCAGGTCACTGTTGTAGATCACAGAACTTGGAGTTGGGTGATACTGATAGGTTTTTTTCCTCTAGTATCAGAAAGAATAGCTTCCAACACCATGAACCTTCGTCAGTAAGAGTGAAATTTGCGACTCAGTTTCTCCATGTTTGATGATATAAGTTAAGTGCATGAAGTAGCGTCAGCAATAGAGCCTTACTATAAGGTTGTGGAGTTAACCAATAGCCTTGGAAATATCCTGTGATGTTTGGAGTTGTCTATGGGACCCCTTTGAACAATGATTCAATAAAATGTAATTCATTCTTGACACAGGATGTTCTACTTGGTGGCATAAAATACCTAATTGGGGCATTGCCTCCCCAATACATGGTCACTCCATTTACACTCCTTTCATAGATGTATACATTTTGGAAAGCTTCTATAGTAGTAGGTCTCCATATGGCTTTTTTCTTCCCATGTTCCATCCTTTACCCTTCCTTCCCATTCAGTTTTATCATTTAATCATTGTCTTCTTGTTTTTCCCCTTAGTGTCTTTATAATACTATATTCTATTTCCTTTTCTTTGAAAGTGCGCCTCTTCTGCCCTGGCTCCTTACTAACTAACCAACCTCTGTGGTTATTTAAATTAGACATTTTTATCAGGACACCAATAGCACAGACATTCACAGACATTCAGACCAACATTTAGTAAATGGAGCCAAAACAAACAAACAACCTTCTATATAGCGAAAGACACCATCATTTGAGCCAAACAGCAACCTACAGAATGGGGAAAAATCTTTATCCGTTATACCAATTATATAGGGGGTTGGAATCTAGAATATAAAAAGAGCTAATGCAAACAAGCAAATAGAAAGAATCAAACATCAAGAAAACAAACAACCCAATTAAAAAATGGAGTGCAGAACTACAGAAAATTCTAAAAAGATGAAACACAAATAGTCAAGAAACACTTTTTAAATGTTCAACCTTTAGCTAGCATGGAGAAATAGAAATTAAAACTATATTGAGATTTTTATCTCACCTACAGTCAGAAAGGCCAAAGTCAAGAAAATAAGTGACAACCCACTCTAGTGAAGGCAACACTTACTCACTGTTGATGTGATGGCCAATGGGAAAACTACTGACATCAGTGTGGAGGTCTCACACACACACACACACACACACACACACACACACACACACACACAAAATCTGAAAATCAATCTACCTCAAGATCTAGCTTTACTACTCTTGGGCACACACAAAGGCCTCTCCATCTCATCACACAGATGCTTGCGTGCCCGTGTTCTTTGCAGCTCTGTTGACAATATCCAGGAATTGGAAATACTCTAGATGTCCGTCAACTAATCAACAGATAATGAAAATTTGGTTCATTTACACAATGGAATATTGTTATTTAGCTGTTAAGAAAAAATGAAATAATGAAATTGGGCTGGAGAGATGGTTAAGAGCACTGACTGCTCTTCCGAAGGTCCTGAGTTCAAATCCCAGCAGCCACATGGTGGCTCACAACCATATGTAGTGGGATCTGACGCCCTCTTCTGGTGTATCTGAAGACAGCTACGGTGTACTTACATAAAATAAATAAACAAATCTTAAAAAAAAAAAAGAAAAAATGAAATTATGACATTGGTGAGCAAGTGCAACTATTTAGAAATAATCATCAAGTGTGTGAGATAACACAGACCCCTAAAGACAGCTGTTTCCTGTTTTCTCTACGTGGATATTAGCTTTTAAGCCTTTCATAGGTTTGTTTCAAGTCACTTTAAATGGAGCTGAGGCTGAGCATTCTGAGCCTTGGTTGATGTGGCTATGAGATAGAAAAGTGAGAAGACAGAAAACAAATGGATGGAAGGACAGGAGGGGCTATGGGTGAAAATACAAGCATCCAACCTGTGGTCCAGCCTAAAGCAAGATCTGGCAGGCGGGCGGGCAGCCTGAACAGAACAGCTTGCCAGTCTCCATCTCCCAACTATTTTAAGAAAGTAGTGACTGATGTTTAGAACAGACTGAGTTCCCTCATTAGAGGAATCAATGCATCTTCCACAAAGCAACAGCCAAGAAGACTTTTTCAATTACTCCAACAGGACAGGCTAATTAAGTCACTTTAGAGAATCAAACAAATTAAATGCATGTAATCCCCAAACAGTGCAGAGACTAGCACATTTAGACTGTGCAACAGGACCCATCCAGGTGGTAGAGAACTCATCTAACCACTGCTCTACCATGTGGAAGAGGCACCTTCTGCACAAATGGCTATACCCCAATATGTTTATTTACAAGAGAATAGAATAAACTAAATTTGGTCCGTGGGCCAGTTTGCTGACCCCTAGCTTATACCAATCATGTGTAATGGAAACAGCACCCTTCCTCAGGCTCAGGCCTGTGCCTCATAATATCTTACCAAAGATTTAGTCCTCAAGGCAGCCAAACAACAGAACTCCCTTCCAGGTTTCAGAACGGCCTGTGGAAACAGCCACCTACTGTGGGGAACACATAGCAAGGCTCCCACACTGAGTGCCTCCTAAGTGACTCACAAGAACTCACTCATGAGTCCTCCCATAAGCCAGCAGCTTCAAGTAACTGTGATCCACAGGCTACAGGAGTCAGTGTTCGCAACTCTGAATAGTGCATGTGACCCTTGTAAGCTATCTTTTCACAAATCTTAGACTTCCAGCATTGTCTTAAATTAGGTAGGCCAATCACAGTGGTGCTTGCGCACACACACTTTCTCTCTTACACTTTATTTCATGTGTGTGTGTGTGTGTGTGTGTGTGTGTGTGTGTGTGTATACAATCCACACATATACCTTTACTGAATATATTATTTACTGAAGTAATACAATGGACGACAGTACTTTGCAATGGAAAAACACAACTGTCACTGCCTCAGAGGACAGCACAGCATCCTATCCTGTCTTCACTGGCTCTTCACTTAGCGTGCACACTCACTTACAAATCTGTTCCCTCTCTCTCCTTCATTGGCTAGGACACTGTCCCATTCCCTCACAGACTCAAACAGAAAGTCTAGCATTGAACAGCAGGTACGGCAGTACACGCCAATACCTATTTTCAAAGGCAACCCAGAACTCCAAGGGTATAGCACAGAATGCCAGTTTGGGAGCCACCACTATAAACACTGGGCTTCTTAATCCCCCTAAGACTTCCACAGTGACTACGAGTCTCCCCAGACCTCCGCAGCATCTGCAGTTTTCACTGCTCGGTGCTCTCAGTCCCTGTGAATATGCTTCTTTCTCGTTGTGTTGATCACAAGCTCTTTGATACCAGAGAAGGTGGGGGACGCTTCACAGGAGACTCAGGCCCAGCCCCAAGTCACAACTGTCAGAGTCGCTCGTCTTCCCTGAGCCGGTTGATTTGTTTGCAGGCTATAGGGATTCATCTCCACGGTCCTGTCTGTCTATGTTCTCTAGTACTGTGAACTAAAAGAGGAAAATGAACCAAAGCAAGGCACCATATTCAGGTTTATGTAGAGACCAATGCCCTGTTGTACACCGATAAGAAAGAGATCGATGATTGTGCATATTTAATTAGAGATAACAGAGCGATGGAATATTATAACTAACATGAATCTCAGAGGTCCCTTAGTCTACTGGCCTTATTCTGTCTGTCAATTCACTTGAATATGAAGAGTAAGATGGGCTGCATCTTAAGTAAGATACTCCTATGGAGCCGGGGACCGGGATACTTCAACAAAAAATGTGAGACAATGAAAAATATATATTTACTCTATGATCTATGAATCTTTGGTGTTTTAGTGGGAATCCAACCCAGACCTGGAGAATCAAGAGTGGCCTCTGAGATAATGTCACCCACCAGTGAGTCTTGAAGGACTATATATATATATATATATATATATATATATATATATATATATATATATATATCTCAAGGTGTAATGCAGAGTGCTACTCTCTAGGGAACTTTAATCCTGGTTTGGTATAGATACCAACTCACCTTTAGTTGACTCTATGATTGGGGGGGGGGTCACAACAACACAAGGAACTATATTAAAGGGTCACAGCATTAGGAAGGTTATCTCTGGGTGTGACTATGAAGATAGTTATTGAGGTATTTCATTCAGGGGTGAAGAGCCACTCTCAGTATGTAAAACACCATCC
The DNA here is from genome assembly GCA_902729485.2 of Mus minutoides. NCBI lineage: Eukaryota > Metazoa > Chordata > Mammalia > Rodentia > Muridae > Mus > Mus minutoides. The sequence continues at coordinate 27,429 of CACVCL010020495.1, read as the reverse complement.
CATGGGCTGGAACTTTCTCTCTGGATAAAACAGGGAGTGAGTTGAACAGCAGGGAGCTTCTCTGCTCCCTGACAGCAGACTCAATAGCAACTGCTGCGTGCTTCTGCTACCAGGGCTCTTCTTTTTTTTTTTTTTTTTTCAAATTTTTTTATTAGATCTTTTCTTAATTTACATTTCAATTGCTATCCCGAAAGTCCCCTCCCCCCGCCCCCTCCCTCCTCCCTGCTCCCCTGCCTACCCCCTCCTTGATCTTCTCCATGAGGATCCTTGGAACTGGGAAGGGAAAGGGCATCCTGAACATTTCTCCCAATTACACAATTCCTCACTGCTCCAACAAGAGTCTAGAGTGGAGCTCATAAATTAAAGCAACTTTGGTCTCTGGGGGATTTCATATGTTTCAAGAACATTGGCTACATAGCTTCAGGTTCTTCCCCAGCACTTAACACTAAGCTGCTACAATAGCCTTGGGGACAGTCATTCAATTTATAATGGGCAAGCTTTTCTCAGGAAAACAAAAGCCCAGGTAAGGAGAAGCCATCGATCCAAAGCAGAAGAGTAAACGCTGACATGAACTTGACAGATGCATGGACAGCTAATAGCAAGTATCTGAAGATCAAAGTTGCCAGAGCACCTCTGCAAAAGCCACTCCTCAGAATTGTCACCCATGGTACACACAACTCCTGTTTCCTCTGGCTGAGCAAGAACCCCGAAGAGCTATAGAAAAAGAAAACCAGGGGGATCCATCCCATAATCAGTCACTAAACTCAGACACTATTGCATAGGACAGCAAGTGTTTACTGAAGTGACCCTGATATAGCTGTCTCGTACAGAAGTGGATGCTCACAGTCATCTATAAGATGGAGCACGGGGCCCACATTGGAGAAGCTAGACATAGAACCCCAAGAGCTGAAGGGGTCTGCAACCCTAGAAGAGGAACAACAATATGAACTAACCAGAACCCCAGAACTCGTGTCTCTAGCTCCATATGTAGCAGAAGATGGCCTAGTTGGCCATCACTAGGAGGAGAGGCCCCTTGGTATTGCAATCTTTATATGCCCCAATACAGGGGAACGCCAGGGCCAAGAAGTGGGAGTGGATGGGCAGGGGAACAGGGCGGTGTGTGTGTGGGGGGGAACTTTCGGGATAGAATTTGAAATGTAAATTAAGAAAATATCTAATAAAAAAATTGAAGAAGAAGAAAAAAAAAGAAAACCCTGATATTGAGGATGGCTCTTCAGAGTTGGGTGACAGGGGCGAATGGAGGTGTGCTACCAACTGCACAGACTCTAACTGGCCTCTTTGTGATGTAACTCCACAACTCAGGATGGCTCAGCGCCTCTCCTCCCACCTCATGGGGGGGCAGGCAAGAGCATTAATCAGCCAGCGCCTAATTACCAGCTAAGTAATTAGTGAGGAGGGGAGCTCCCAGGTCCCTGCAGATTCTTAATAATTAATACATAAACCAGTTAATGTGACAGCCCCTTCTCCATCTCTCAGCCAGATGCCACTGTAAACTAACTGTACCACCCAGTCACAAGATAGAAGTCCTAAAGTTGTATTAATCCTTCCCCTCTGTAAACCCTTCCACAACCACTGATCACATGTTCCACAGGTTGCTATTTCTATTTCCCAATGTCTCTCAGGTCCATCTTCCTGATAGGGTTTGGACCTTGAATGTCCCTCACAGGCCCATGTGTGGGCCTCCAAGATAGTGCCATTAGGAGGTGGCTGAACGTTTGGGACCTAAAGCCTTGTAGAAGGTCATTAGGTTGTTCATGGCATACCTCTGAAGGATATTGGGGAACACTAGCCTACCCAATCTTCTTCTTTTGCCTTTTGCTCCTGAGGGGAATAATTTAACTTCACCAAATATGCTTTCCACTTGTGATGTGTCAGGGTCCCAAAACAATAAGGCTGCCAAATTGTGAGGCAAATAATCTCTTATAGCTTGATTTCCTCAAGTGTTTTGTTGCTGTTAGTGAAAGCTGACACCCACCTTTCCCTTTGTAGCTACTTCTCCTGTCATTCAGGCTCTCCAGAGTAGACTTCAAGTACAGAAATGGTCTTCCTCCCTGGGATCTTCCTTGTTACCACTCTGTCTTCCAATACATCTTCCCTTCTGTTCCCCAAAATACCTCTTTATAAGAGACTGAATCTGTCTGCCTATAAAGTAGAATTGAAAGGCTCTTATGTAGCCCTCAGTGCCATCTTGCCTGGTATTTTTTCTTAAGTCAACCACATAAGTGCTGTCAAACACTAAGGGCTCCTGGTGAGAAGACACCTTTCTGTGGTCCTACACACTACAGTGAAGGACTAACAACTAGAGCCTGCAGCCTCCCCATTTTTTCTTTCTACACCCATGTCCTTGGAGATTGAATCCAGTCCAATTTCAAAGGCATCCTGGACACTAAAGACATAGAATTTATGTCTACAGCCTGACTATGCCCTTACACCTCAGATGTGCACATCCACTTAGGTCATCTTCATTAACAGATTCCTCAGATCTAGCAAAGGCAGCAACCAACTCTCTACTCTTACCTAGCAACCTTCCAACTGCTCCTCTTCCCAGCTGTACTCATTTATTATTGCCAGAGATCTCATTAAATAGGATCATCATCCACAGAACTAGTAAAATGCCAAACCTAGACGCCATCTTAAAAGTCTTTGACTATTCTAGTTAAAACTATAACTCTTCCCTTCTCTATATTCTTCCTGTGATCTAATTTTTAATCTCCACCTCCGCCTATTTTATTTTTAGGAAGTAGATATATATGGCCTCTATGAATAAAATTGTTGTAATTGAAAATGTTTTTAGGTTTATTTATTATATTTATGCATATGTGTGTGCATACGTGCCTGCCTGCATGAGCTTATGTAATAAACGTGTTGTAATTAAGAATATTTTAGGTTTTTTTATTGTTTTTATGTATATGTGTCTGTGTGTGCATATGTGCATGCCTGCATGAGCTTATGTGTAGCATATGCATTCAAGAGCCCATAAACACCAAAAGAGGACATTTGTGTCCTTTGGAACTGGAGTTATAGGTTGTGGGTTCCCCTAACTGAATCTGGGTCCTCTGCAAGAATAAGTAATCACTCTTACCCAGGGAGCTGTCTCTCTAGCATCCATAATTTAAAATGACTTAGAACTATCATGTGCATTCAAGTTTCTGATTTGCCAACTACTCCTCAGAGAGCATGCTGCTGCCCTTTACAGTAGTGTAGGATCTTTCTACATCTCTCTGAGGTGAGTGCAAGAACTCCAAGAGTCTCCAAGAGGCAACTGGATCATCCACAGTTGTGCAACAACTATGAAAGGTGTGGGGGATTTGAATCCAAAACTTTTGACTCCAGAGCTGAGGTTCAGAGACGTTTGCTTCCCTAGCCACCTCCATCCTCCTGCATGCCAAAGCAGACATTCTGATTCAATGTCTCGCAGGAGGCAGATGGAGCCCTAGAAACTTCACAACATAAACAAAGCCCATCTACCCTCCTGAGCTGCGCTCTAATTGTGTGGCTAAGGTATAGATGTCCTTCATCACACAGGTCGGGTACAGCCAGTTTTCAGAACTGTCCTGTGGCGTGTCACCAAAGCCCCTGGCATGTGCCGGTAAAGTGCTCTCAGTAGACGGAGGTGAATCCAGCATGGGAAGCTTTGGTGAATTGAGTTTGTCCTAGAATATGGGTCTGCCAAGCCTCTGCTGAGAATCACAGCCTTTAAATCTAACCACACAATAACTTCAGTCTAATTGGCCAACTTTGGGGGAGCTGGGGTGACCTACTTTTTGCCTGGACTAACAAACACATTCCAGATGACTGACACCTTTTATTGGGGACACTTTGACCTGATTCTCACCCCTTGCTCTGCATGCCAAGGGAAGGGTCACTGCAGGCCTTAGTGCTGACCTGTTTGTGTGTGTGTGTGTGTGTGTGTGTGTGTGTGTGTGTGTGTGTGTGTGTGTCTAAATTGTTTTTTTTATTTTCTAACAAAAATAGCAAGCTTGCCCAAATGCCTAGCTACTATGGTAATAAGTGTGATTTAAATAGATGCTAAACCCATGTGTCCCAGCTTCCATGAGTCAGTGGAAGCTGATGGGGATCTGATTGCATAAAGGCACAGGAGCCATTCCTGGGACAACAGAGCTTTAGAGCCCATGAGAGGACTTTGTTCAAAAGCTGATGTGGTGAACACACATATACAAGTGTGTGGTCACTTTCTCCCTGGATGGAATGTGTCCAAAATGTCCCAGGAAAGAGAAGGAACAAGAAAGTTATCAAAAGATCTAAAGGGCTTGGTTGTTATTGAAAGTAGTCATGGGTAATACTTCAACAGATAAGCAGGATTGTGTTCCAATAAAACTTTATTTACATTTACGGCACATTAACAGTATGTCTGGATGTGGAAATGGGCAGGATGTTTATAATTTTGCTCTTCAACTGGACTCCTAGTATGTCACAGAAACATCATCAAGAGTAGCGAAGCAGGACTTTCCATGCAATGTGAAGTTTCTTGCCAGAGGGGCATGAGATCATATGCAAATGACCATGCAAGTGAATACATAGCTGTAGGTGTTGTTAAATGCCTGAGAAGAAAAAGAGCAGCTGGCAACAAGACTACATGAAATTCGCTTTATGAGTTTAGGGAAGCAGTTACACTTTGAGGCTGTGACCCACAGATTGCTGCAACCATGGGACCTTAGCCACCATGAAAAAAGTGGTTTTTATGAACAGAACTGAAGGATGTATATGACCATCAGTAAGTAGATCCCTGATCTGAATAGAGTCATACTCATTATTTGGCCATTTAACCAGCTGAAAATCTTGCTTTGAATTCTCGGTCTTACAGATGACCCCTGACCTTAACATCCATGGTATCCCAGAAGCATTGAGCTAAAGCTGGAACATGGATACAAAACGTGAGTACCAAAAATAGCCAACATTTAAGATAAAAAAATAATGTGCATCTTAGTCCACTTTCTTTTGCTATAATAAAATGCCTGAAGATTGGTACTTCATAAAGAAATGAGGTTTATTTGGCTCAGCATTTAGAGACCCAAACTCACGAAACAAACATTTGCTTGGTTCTGATAAAGTGATCTTACTATATCACAACACAGCCAGAAAGGGTATCATGGTTTCGATGTGTGTAGCAGTGTGGAGGATGAATCAATGAACATATAAGTAAGAGAAATAGAGCTGAGACAGCTGAACTTGCTTTACTACAGCTCAGTCTGCTAAGAACGAATCAAGTTCCAGAAGATCTTTGTTCATCTCTTCACGGAGGTACTACCATCATGACCCACCTCCACTAAGCTACCACTAAAGGTTTCATCATCTCAAAGCAAGCTTCCAGGGTATGGCGTTCTAGGGAATGCACAGCAGCAACCATATTGAAACCTTAGCACTTTAATCAGCAAACTATGCAGAAGTTACCATTTGTAAATGAGCCCTTGGCCCACGTTTTTCATTAGCCAAGAGGACACTATAGTGGAGCCAGCCACAATCTCCACCCTCATTCTAACTACCTCAACTTCCCAAGTTCACTGACGACCTCTGTGGTCATTTTCCTGCCTACAACCTGGAATCTTCCCAAGGTCCTTACATTGGTCATTCCCTTCCTGTATTCCTTCCTGTGCTGGCTCCCACCAACTCTTCAGAACTTGTTCATGTGGCCTTTTCCATGTGACATCTTCCAGGAGACTCTTACCATGGGCAAGCTTCTCTGTTGCATGTCTCTGCAGAGCTGAGTGTTGAGCCAAGCAAACATGCAGGCAGGCTGTTAGCTCATTGGTGTATAACTCCTACGGTCAGTTACAAGTTCCAGGAGAGAGGGATTCATATGCCTCCTAGCACAGGGGTTTGCACATGGTGACTACCCAACAATGAATGGATACTGGTCAATGTGATTAAGTCATAATTCTGCGCTGTTGGATCACAAGACTAAAATGACTATTTCTCTGGTGATAGATGTAACACCAACACATTGTTCACTGTTTATGGGGTCCCTTATGTTTTGTTTGTTTGTTTGTTTTACAAATTGGCAAGTCAATTAGATTGTGCCATCATCCTTGCCGATGTCTGTCTCAAACACTTTAGGGGACAGGGGTCACATGATAACAGTGACAAATGAAGTCATCAGTCACAGATGAAAAATATGAGTTGTGTGGAGATTAACTGACATGCCCAGGAATCTTATAACTCAGAGAGAAAGCAGATCTAACTCCAGGCCTCTGAACTTCACACTCGCTGGGTCCACTCTGACTTTCCAGAGAATGAACAGGATGTTTTAGAAACTCTCTTAGTGTTCATCTTTGCCAACTGCTAGATTCTTTTCTCTTCTTCTCTTAAAACATGCAGTTTCTTCATCTCTTAAAACTTGTCCCCTCTGCTCTTGGTGGCTTCTTGGTTTAAAGCTCCTCGGTAAATAAGGCAAGACAATAAATAAATAAAAGGCAGTCAGAGGTGTCTCCAGTAGAACATCCATTCAGGGCCTCTTGCTCATTTTCTTTCCTCTTTTTCTAAGAGGAACTTAACTGGAATAGGTTTTCTCTTGAAGTTCTTTTTGTTGTTGTAGCTGTTGTTGTTTTTCAGTTATTTTATTAATTTACATTTCAAATGTTCCCCTTCCCAGTTTCTCCTCTTAAAAACCTCATCCCTTCCCCCCTCCCCTTTGCCTCTACAAGGGGGCTCTCCCACCCACCCACCTACTCCAGCCTCACCGCTGCATCAAGCCTCTAGAGGACCAAGCACCTCCCCTCCCATTGATGCAAGATAAGGCAGTCCTCTGCTACATATGCGGCTGGAGCCATGAGTCCCTCCATGTATACTCTTTGGTTGGTGGTTTAGTCCTGAGCTCCCAGGGACTAAACCATCTCATGAGGTTCTATGATCAGCTGGAACCATGGAGGTCTTCTCTCAGGCATGTTTATCAGAACTTCATGGAACTTTCATCAGTGTGAGGACCCAAAACACAGACAGAATGGCCTCTTGTGGCTATGACAGATGCCCTTGCCTGCTATTTCATCTTTAGTCTGACCCTGACATGGTAAAGGCCAGAACTTGGTGATGTTGCTTGCCACCATTATTCCCTCTGAGTGTTGTGCGTCCAAGACAGTGTAGGCACACGCTAGTTCTGAGTGCTACTGCAGGAACTTCCATCTGCTCGTTTACAAATATTTACTGAGCACCACTGTGCACCAAGCCTTTCTGAACCATGAGATGGAAGGGTCCAAGGGTCCAAGGGTCCTCACCCAGCTGGAGGAGACAAACACATAATCCAATACATTTTACTTCTTGCACTGAATTGATGGATAAAATAAATATGAGAGATAGTGCTTGTGACAGGATAAAAGGCAGACTGGGTAGCCAATGACAGTCCCTCAAAGATGGCATTGTCTTAGCAGAGGCTTAATGTGAACTCTAAGGGGAAAGTTTAGCCCACAAGGTACAAGGCTAGACAAACTCACCAACAAAGGCAAGAAGCCACTGAAGCTGGAAGGTGTAGACTTATAGGAGAGGGGAAGGGTATAAAGTTGGAGGTATGAGCAGGGGCCAAAGCAAGAGGAACTTTCTAAAGATCTTGCTGTGTTATGAAAAGACACTGGAAAGGTCTGTGTAGAATAGGGAGCAGTGCTTTTTGTTTTTAAGGCTAAGCTTAAAAGATAATGAGAGTGAACTTAGTGGGGGCGAGACAGGCATGAGATAGGGAGATAGGTTGGGTGGGGTGGTGCTGAGGTGAGCCAAAGGAAACAGGAATTATCAGGACAGGGGATCCAAGGCAGGAACTGTGACCATCATAGGTCCCTGGTGTATTTTGAAGTTGGAGTTAATGCACAGCTACTGGCCCTATGTGGCCAGGAAGGGAAGTGTCACATCTGTTCTTCAGATACTGTGAACAGGGGACACACACACACACACACACACTAGTGAACAAAACTGTTAAACATTCTGACAGTTCATTGTAGAATGAACGAGAAACCATAAATTGTAAAATAAACAACAGCACAAGCCCAATAAGCAAATCACAGTGCATCATCTAGTCTAGATGCCTCATACCATATACTAGTTACCAGAACGCAGCCTTCAGCCTTGATGTATAGGGTTGTCACTTGACAGTTTTAAATGTGGACTCAAATAACCTACTCATCTTATTACTCAAAGGGCGTGGGCATAATCATTGTTATCATATTTCTTAGTTTCAAGATCCTGTCTCGCTATATAACTCTGAGTTCAGGCTGGCTTTGAACTCAAGATCCTCCTGGTTCCACCTCCATGGTTCTGGGATTTGGGGGTGTGCCCCTATTCTTTTACAGTTTGAATTTTCCTTGCACTATCCTCTTTACCCTTGCTGCATTGCTCCCCTCTTTCTCTACATCGAGACTTAGTGAACCCTTCACCTTCTATCACCTACACTGCCCACACTGCAAATTGATGGACTATTCATGTTCCAAACCAGAACCTAGCATCCAACCTCGGGGTTGGAAATTAATAATTGTTCTCCATGAAGTAATGGGGAAAAAAAAACAGAGCCTGACAGATATAAAAACCTACCTGTAATTTTGTCTGTATGATTATGATAATTTATATACCTACAATCTAAGTATTAGACCAGAACTGAGTCTATTAATCACACAAATTACACAAGAGGATCTGCTTGTTCTTAGAGCTACACACAGGAGAGATGTATGAACACTGTGAATGTAAATGATAGAAGGGACTTTGTACAGACAGAAGCAGTTCAGTCACGGTGGAGCATTACAATACAATTACCTCTGCCCGGCTTTCTTTGCCCTGACAGAAATAGACACAGCAGTGGAATTCTTTATCTCTTGTACTTTCAGCTTGCCCTTGTATGAAGTGCTCTAAAGCTAGGCTAACCTTTCATATCAGAAGATTGCCAAACATGTAATTAATTAGCATATCTGATGGCAAATCTGAATGAAATGTTTAAAAAAAAATCCAGCTACATAAAGCATGTATGTTTGACCTGCGTCTTCTTTGTTGAATGTATTGGGGGAACTTAATGGAGATAAAGAAAGTACTGGCTTAAGTGGAATGAGGCTACCTCGTTCTTCATTCCACTCACATATGGTTGATGAGGAAAGGTGGTTTTCATTAGTGATAAGTCTGAATGTTTTTCCAAAGTACATTGGGATATATTTTATAAAGTTTTATAAGCACTTGAAATTTTTTATCAACAACAGAGGAATGGATTTTTTTTAAAGTACACAGTCAGATTTTTATAAATTCCACATAAGAAGGAAGTTTGAGCTTGGGGTGTAGCTCAGTTGGTAACCTAGCATGCACAGAGCCCCAAATTCCATCTCCAGCACCTCATAAACTGGACATCAGAGCTCATGCCTATAACCCTACCAACTCTGGAGACAGAGGCGAGGGCACCAAACATTCAAGGTCTTTGTTCACTACGCAAGTTCAAGGCCAGCTTGGGTTATATAAGACCTTATCTCGATGAATGAATGAATGAATGAATGAATGGTTCATGTCATTGCAGGAAAATGGATGCAACTGGAGATAATAATAAGCAGATTAAGCCAGTCTCTGAAAGATAAACATCAAATATTTGCTCTCATTTGTGATTCTAAGATCACATGCAGATACATAAGATCATGTATGTATACATGACTGGAAAGTACAAGTGACAGTGTCTGCAAAACAAAGGGGATGATGGGAAGGGGAGAAAAGTAAGGAAAAATATACTCAGCATATAGTATATGACTATTTAAATATAAAATATAAAATAAAAATAATACAATCTCAATTAAAAAAAACTTTTTAAAACCAAAACCAGTCATTAACATGATTTCTCAAAACAGCCTTTCTGCTCTTACATCCTGGGAAATTGGAGCTGACCTTCTGTGAAATAGTGTGTGCCTTCTTCAGTTATCTCCAGCTTCTTGGAAACATTAGTCATAATTTACTTTGCCCTAAAAAAAAAAATCCAGGCCTGATTTCTACATATCATTCAACAGTTTTCTAGAATATGCTCCCCTACCCCCCACCCAGTCTCTTCCAGGGAATTAAATAGCACAGTACTACTGGGTCATGCACCCCACACTAACTAGGCATGGCAAAATCCATTTTGCTAGGTTTAACAGAAAAGTAAACCTATAGTATATTTTCTAAAGAAAACAATAGAAAAAAATCCTTAGAGCCTGATTTTACAATGGAAAAAATAATCATTCCTGAATGATGAAAATAAGCATTGAACAAAAGTTCGATTGCTGGGGTTAACAAAAAAGTAATAATAAAACCCATAATATATTTTAATGAAACAATAGAAAAAACTCTCAAAGTCTGATTTTACTATTAATAGGATAATCTTCATTTCTGAATGATGAAAATAAGCATTGAACAAAAGTTCAATTGCTGGGGTTAACAAAAAAGTAAACCCATAGTATGTTTTCTTAAGGAAACAATAGAAAAAAACCCTGAAAGCCTGATTTTACTATAATATAATATATAATATAATATAATATAATATATAATATAATAATATAATATAATAATCTTCATTTCTGAGTTATGAAGATAAGCGTTGAACAAAATGTTGCACCAATACTAGGACTGCCAAAGACAAAGTTTGCTAATTAACCTTCAAGGTTATAGAGACCCTGAGGATTTCCTCCTATCATCAAGGGTTAAGAAAGAATCCACCGGCCACATTTCACTGAAGATGTCTTCTCCTGTAGAGTATAGCATTATGCAGCTCAGCTTCTCCAGGACTGCCCTCAGTCAGTCATGCTATGCCACATTCAGTAGCATGGAGGTTCACCAAATCCCAATACCCAGGGCTCAGATCACTCCAGTGCCCATGTACTTCATCAAGGTAGAAACATTGAAGGAACAAGTAATTTGTTCTCTTGTAGAGTTTAGATCAATGTTTAAAAATTAATAATAGAAGCTGGTACCAGGAATGAAGTATTGTTATGAGAGGCCGGGCCATGATGCTTGTTGGCAGGATTTGAACTTTGGGATTTTGGATTAAGAATGCAGCTGAACTCCTTAAGCAGGGATTAATGGGCCATCCCAATAGGAGTGTGGAAGATAGCTAAGGGTGATTTGAACTATGGGTACCCAGGTCAAGAAGTTTCAAAATAGAAGAGTATTAGTCAGTGGCCTAGAGACCATTCTTGTGATATTTTGACAAATGATATGGTTACATTTTACTCTTGTCTAAAAAAAAAATCTGTCTGAGGCTAAATTAAAGAGATTTGGACTAATGGTATTGACAGGGGAGATTCCAAGACATATTAGTGTTGGCTATGCCACATAGTAATCCTATAATGAAAAGGAACGAGCTGAGCAAGAAAAAAAATACAAAATATACAGTTTATGAAGAAGTAAAGGGGGCACCCAGTAAGTGTGATGGAGCTAAGTCATGTGCTCCAGGAGATAAAGAGTTTAAGGAAAAGCTTGATGCCCGATGGAATAAAGGGGGTGGTGACCTCAGGGGAAGACCCTACCCAGCTAAGCTCCCAATTTGTAAAAAGAGAAAAGAAAATTAAGCTCAAGCAATAAGGAAAACCACTGGCAACAGAAAGCTGATGCAAATATAATTGGTTGAAGGGGCCAAGTTCCAGTCTCAGTAAGCAGAAGAACTAGGCAGCTTCCGCCGCGCAGTTTTGACTTGAAAGGATACCAAGAAAGGGGTTTGGAATCTCCCTCTGAGGCTAAGGAAAGTTGCAGAGACTAGGTGTGTATCGGGGGTGTCCCTGCATGGAGGCCCAGAGAGACCGTTACATGAAGCTGGGAAGATGAAGCCGGGATTTTGTGGGAGATGCCAGAGTCAGGGGATGTCTGCCAAAGAAAGCTGCTAGCAAGGTATGCAAACAGCCCAAGAGAGAAGTATGTTGCAGTCAACAAAACTGAAAGGAGTTGGAGATCTGAGGAGCTCTTGACATCAGACGCAAAGGTACAGAATTTGGAGTTTTGTTCAACTAAGTTTTGGTCTTACTTTGGTCCAGCATTTTCTCCCTTACATTCCTAGAGAACGATAATGTATATCCTGTGCCACGATGTGTTAGATGTATGCGATCTGCTTCTTGATTTTAATGTTACAGGGGGTTACAGCTAAGAGATTGCCGTGAGTCTCAGAAGAGACTTTGAACCTTGGACGTTTAAAAGGTATTGAGACTGTGATAGAGTATGGGGACTTTTAAAGGTGGACTGAATACATGGTTGCATTACACTTTGGCCACAAGCCTTTGCCAGAGAGTGGTTGTTAATACCTGGGAAGAATTTCCTAGATTAGATTAATTGGTACAGTAAGGCTGGTTCCCGAGTGAATAAAACAGAAAGAGTGAGCTGAGCACAGGCATCCACCACTTTCTGCTTCCTGAGTGCAGAGCTAGTGTGAGCAGATGTTTCCTGCTTCTGTGGCCATGATGGACTGAATCCCTTGAAACTGTGAGCCAAAACATACCTTCCTTCCTTCCTTAGGTTGCCTTTCTCAGGACCTTTGTCACAGCAATGAGACAAGTGATTAATACAGCAGGTGAGGCCGGTGGCAGGGAACATCACAAAACTGATGCTGGCAGAGGTCTGCACAGGTATTCTCTGCTTCCTGTGTGGCCATGTCAAGCTCTGTATGTGGTTGTGGCTCTGAGAGGGCTCATCATCCTGTCCCTGCCATGGGACTATGCTATTGTGAATTAGCAATGCTGCCCACTGAGCCTGGTGGGAATACCTTCTGGCTAAAGAAGCTCCAAGCCTACCAGGTGTCAAGTGCTATTATGAACTTGGATGCCTAACTACCCTGAGTGCTGTAGTACTTTCTGCTTGGGTACAAAAAGTGACTACCATGAGCTGCACCCCCGACCTATTTAATGCCTTTTTGTTTCTAATCATTATTTCCTTATCAGCTTTCCCTGGACCAGGCTGTACCCCCAACTTTCCCTGGACCAGGCGGAACCCCCATACTTACTCCAGGATCTCCCCAGTACCTCATGTGAACTCCACTCACTGGCCTTGCTCCTAGGCCTTTCCAACCCCAAATGCTCAGACACCCTTGGGCTCCCTTTGTCTTGTATATAAGATCAGAGCACACTGAGTAGAAAGGCCTGCATGTGGCTGAGATGGAGCCCAGAGCACCCACCCCAGCTACACCTTGGTAAGACAGGAGTGCTCACCAAAAGGTATGCAGAGGAATGTTCACAGCAGTTTCATTTGAAAGAACCCCAAATGGGAAACAACCCACATTTCTATCCACAGGTGAAAAGATGAAATAAACTGTGGTTCGTTCATACTATAGAACTGCACACAGCGTTTTAAAAATGACTGATACATCCAACGGGTCAGACATTTTTCATTCTAATAATGTTGAAAGCGTGGAGTCAGAAACAAAAGAGCACGTGTCACATAACTTCATTAAGTCAAATTCAACAACAGGCAAAATTAACTGTGGTGATAGATGCTGGAATAAAAGTTGTTTCGGGGAGAGGCTGAGGGAGAAGGGGTACAGGGGACCCTGCTGGGTGATGGAGTCTCTTACCTCTTGAAGGTTAGGTTAGAATTACCTGTGCATGAGTAAGTCGGCTGAAACACGTAAAATCAGTGCTTGCTATATTCTCAGCCTCTTCTACTTGAAAATACTCTCTCTATTCAGGCAGATTCCGACCATCCTTCACAGCGAGTTTGCTCTTTCCCAGCCTCCTTCCTACTTCCTGCTCTGGAATTCCCTCGAGGCTTAAGCTGGCTCCTGGAGCTTTCTTGGCAGCAGAAAAAGAGAAGTCTATTATGCACAAAAAGGCATGTCAGTAGAAACAGGACACAGCGAAGTGTTTCACTGCCGTGTCCTTAGCTGCCTCTGAGCACAGACTGGAGTCCTTCTCCTTTGATGATGTCCATTCCTGTGGTCCTGCTATTGCTCCAAAAGGCAGGTCTGTAGTCCCTGACTCAGCAAACTTAAAAATCCTGCTCCCCCATCTCATGGGGAATCACATCTTGTGTCACCTCTTGGTGGGGGAGAGGAAGGACAGACAATATATGTCATATCGTATATTGGGTCCTCAAATGTGCATCTCCATATGCATGCTTCCCACCTCCTGAATAGTTCCTAGAAGCAGTTTATTTATTTTTCTGTTTCTATGGAACCACAAAAAAATTCTACCTCATTGTAATAAAGAATGGATTGAAAGAATCTGCCGTAAGGCTCCTTGTGAGATTTCTCCTTAAGTTTTTTTGGTTCTTGTGATTTTGATTGAGAATTCCTGTCACAGATGGCATTGTCCCTTCACCACTGTGTCCTGATTTGGAGTGGAGGAGAAGCTATGAAGGGCATGTCCAGGTAACATTCCATGGCATCAAGACACAGGTCAAGAATACATTCATCACCAGACTGAAGAAGAATGGGGGTGGTGGGGGATGGGAATGTAGCTCAGTTGTTAGGGCACTTGATTGACATGTATGAAGCCCTGAGTTTGATCCCCAGCACCTACAAATTAGGGATGATGGTAAATCCAGGGCACTCACTAGGTGAAGGCTAGAGATCAGAAGTTCAAAGCCATCCTTAACTACACAGTTCACAGACAGCCTGAACTACGTGGTACCTGTTTGGCTTGTTTTTAATGGTTAGAATTAGCATTGCCCATACTCCTGTTCAGTTTCCTCTTCTGTCACCCTCTGCTTGTCTTCCTGGGCACTGCTATAAGTTGTCAATTCATGCACAGGGAACACAGGCCAGCCCTGGTGGCACTTCAGCACTGTTGCCACCCAGGTAACATTAATCAGAGCATCATCTGTATACTGTCTTATTTGTTTACAAAGCTCTGTTTTTCGAGATAGTGTGCAGTCTACTAGGCCATTGTCTTACCTGCTCTCTTCCACTCACACTTCCTGGAAAAAGGGAATATGTGCCACTTCACCTTAACGTTTCTCATGGAACCAGCTCTACGCCTAGACCATAGCATGTTCTCAATGAAGTTTTTGTTGAATGCAGAAATGAGTGACACAAGACATTACAGATACTATAGGTTGCAGTGATACAGTTTACCTCCACTAGAAGCCAGAGTTGATAACTGCATACAAGCTCTAAATTACAAGCATAGCCAAGTGATCTCTAAGACCCTGAGTTGAGACACAGCTCCCTTGCCTTGGTCTGCTTCCCCCTTCAAGCTTTCCATTGCCCATGAAAGTGGCAGACAGAAGCAGGAGGGAAAGGGTACTGAAAGAACAGAGAGAGTATTTTTCATGTAAGCTTCTGGGGAAAAGAGAATCTGCCAGAATCACGTTCAGGAATAGAATAGATGATCCACCGACTGCATAGAGATGGGTCACCATTTTCTAACATGCAGTACAGTGTCTCTGCCTCAGCCATTGAAAACTATCCCCCAAATGGATGCCTTAGTGTATCCCTTAGAGAACACTCTGCTGGTCTCCATGGCTCTGAGGACACCTGTCTGCTTTCCTTCCTATGCAATAAGTTCTAGCACCCTTCCTACCTCAAGCCTAGTGGGGAAAACTTTCTCTACCCACAAAAGAATGCTTTGCCATTAAAACTGCTGTCCCCTGATGGCATTGAAACCCTTAGACCCACAGGCTAGACATCTTTAACGAATGAATGGGTGAGACACCTAAAAGTTGACATTAGGTGGCAAGGCCCTACCGATGTGTGAGTAACTAGAGGCCAGGAACCAAGCCGCCCTTTTGTCCACACAGTCTGAACAGATACAACTCAAACTTGACCATACATCAGAGTATTTTCAGGGACCCTCAAAAACTGATACTGAGATATTCTGGAAGTGCAAACAAAAGTTTTCTGAGACACTCTTTCCATTACCCATTGCTGCTCAAACATCTTTGAGGTCCCCACCTCCTGCTCCTTGGCTCATAGTGAGTCTCTAAGAAGCTCAGGCCAGAGCATCTGGCTTGGCATTAGTCTAATCTGACAGCTCTGCATTAATATGAGAGGTGCAAAGGAGCAAGAGAGAGAGAGAGAGAGAGAGAGAGAGAGAGAGAGAGAGAGAGAGAGAAAGAGAGAGAGCGAGCTGCTATCTCTTCCCTGCTCTGTACCCTGGGTCGAGGAGAGGAGAATGGATGGCCGGTATGCTCTTTGTGGCAGAAGAGACTGTGACCCTTCAATAGAACAAGATATTTTCCTATTTTTGGCGACTTGAGCATCCTCTCAAATTGCTCCATAGATAGGAGATCCTGGCAGCTGAGGGCCAACTATTGAGAGGCTGCCAGAGACATACGATGTACTGTTGAAAAATAAGTAAATCTTTCATTTTTTGGAGCCATAGCCATGAAAGAGGAGAGATAACTGAGGGCAAGACGGTTCTACCAGGTTATTTTGATCTGGAGATCTTGAATATTTTGTATCAGGTCAAAAGTCCAGATAACATAGTTCCTATTCAGATGTCCACCACTCACTCACAAGTGACAAGGCTAACCGAGCAAGATTAAAACAGTATATCATGAAAAAGCATGTCCTGCCATCATGTCTCTTACCTTCAATGTGTTTCTTATAAATAAGTTCTTGATGGGACAGAGACGTGGACCAAGATTCCGATGTTGCCATCCATAATCCGTGGATAACCAGGGATGCACAGTATGAAACAATCCCATCAGTAAGCTGGACAGAGAAAAGGTGTCGGGGTGGAGGGGCACAAAAATAGGATGCAAGCAGGACTTTCTAGAACCAGACAAGGCTGTCTCCAGTTTGTCACCACCACCATTCTATGCCAGGTCACTCTGTCATTGGCTGCCTTGTAGACTATAGATACTAGAAGCATCCAGTCTCTTCCTGTTAGTTAATAGGTTATCTCTCTCCATCTGAGCTGTGCCAAACAACAGGGTCTAAAAATATGAACTCCAGATATTGTGAAGTGCTTTCTAGATATCTCAAGCATGTCCCTGGTTGAGAGCTGATGCTTCAGAGCAATAGACCCTGGGATAAGGAGAGGGACCTGGGAAGAAGCCCATGCTGTCCTCTGATGACAGCTCATCACAGCTCACCCTACTTTACACTCCCTCAGAAGCACTTACATCATCGGATAGGTGATGGACATTTCTAACTGCAAAACCCAAGATCCAAAGAGTTGCTCTAAACTGTGGGGCACTTTTAATCTGGGAGGTCTGGATGGGTGTGGGGTGTGTTCAGTTGCTGAAATCTACACAAACATCCCAGGATCTAAAATACCAGGGGCCTGAACTCTTGACTTCTCCCTAGCCATCCCATACCAGACTGTTTAGTGATCAACTGGATTGACTCTGTGTTGGTCACTGTTGGTTGTCTATTTCCTGGCACAAGGTTGGTGCTTAGAAAAATCCACCGTGCTGTGGGACTGGTTTGAGGGCACGATGCTGGATCTAATGACAGATTGCTTCTTTCTCAAATATTTTAAAAGTTGCAAACACATTTCACAACTGATAATGGCTGCAAAATCTTAGAAAAGAATCAACAGAACACCACCTCCATCTTTCTGTGCCTGGGATGGCACTCATCACCACGGTTGCCCTGTTCTTGGGTATCCCCCGTGAGAATGCAATGAAGTCAGCTTTGTCGCACATGTGAAAAGCAATGGATGCAATGCGATAAGCCAGGGTTATCACATACTAAGAGCAAGTGTCGTTTCATGTAGTTTCTGTGTCTGCACATAGATGTGCATGTGTGTGTGTAAATGTTAGTTTTCAGTGGCATAAAACTGAACTTTAACAAGCACAACCTAATTGTCTCTCAAAGGATAACTAACTTACTAAGCCTCAAGGGTGTTTTCAGGATAACATTTAGAAAAAAATATGGGTTTTTCTCCTCTGGAACACATTCTAAAATTCACACAAAAGAGTCATGACATCATCTCCAAAGGAGTGCTGAGTGAGGCTCTGTGGAAATAGAGAAGAGTTCAAATGCATCTTAAATCATCACAGTTCTTGATTTTTTGCAAACTAGCATGGTCCATTAGGAAGGGAATGAAATTGATTTCCTTGCAAGCCCCACCCTGCCAATGAGCTGTTTTCATATCTGTGAGCAGTCTGAATCTTTATGAAGCTTCTGAATCTCCATGTGTTATCAAAATCTAAAGGTATAAAATGCAACATCCTGGAACTTGATCAGGACTGTGACCAGTGAGTTGAGTCCCTTCAGGAGCCAGGTGTCCCGGCTTAAGGGACAGCTTCCTCAGTCTTCTCTTCCACAAGAAGATATAACAGTGTTAGTCACACAGCACTGCTACAAGGATTAGCTGACATAATGATTGAAGAGGTCTTAATAACTCAGATTTCTATATTAAAGGCTTGGCTTGTTGAACTTCAGGGTCTTTTAAAAGATTTTATACTATTTTTAATTATGGGTTTATATGTGCACCTGTGTGGGGGTGTATATACATGTGAGTGCAGGTGCCTAGAGAGGCCAGAAGAGGGAGCCAAATCCTCTGGACTTGGCTGGACTTACAGAGGCTGGGAGCTGCCTAACATAGGTGTTAGGAATAGAACTCTGATCCTCTCCTGCCCTCAGACTCAAACTCCATGATACCGTGATTGTTCTGTTTCCTGTCCACCACTACTAAAGGCAGCCACAGTGAAGGTAAGATTGGCGTCAAGGATAAAGCTGTACTGTAAAAAGAGCTATTCCTCCCTCTTCAGAAGGCTGCCCATGCACACCCCCTAAGACTCCAAATAAACCAGCACCTGAGCATAGACACCCCACCATACTTGTGGTTATTTGAACAAGTATGGCCCCATCCATGAGTTTGAATGCTTGGCACATGGGGAATGACATTATTAGGAGGTGTGACCTTGTTGAAGGAAGTGTGTCACTGTGGGGGTAGGCTTTGAGGTCTCCTATGCTTCAGCTTCATCCCATATGGAATCCAGTCCCTCCTGCTGCCCATGGATCAAGATGTAGAACTCTTGGCTCCTCTGGCACTATGTCTGCCTGTCCACTGCCATGCTTCCCACGATGATGATTGTGGACTGAACCTCTGAAACTGTAAACTCCAATTAAATGTTGGCCTTTGTAAGAGTTGCCATGGTCACGGTGTATCTTCACAGCAATCAAACCCTAACTAAGAAATGAAGGGAAACAAGAATTGGGTAAACATGTCTCCCAATTTCAGCAGTCTGATGGACCTCAGAGTTGAAAGCACTAGTTATAAATAGTACAGGTCAACTGCAAAAGTGTCAAAGAAGTCACTAGACCCATAGTTCTTACCCATGACATTCTTCTATTTAAATTGTGGCAGGCAATGGAAGTTGCTGTTCATGTCTACAAGGATTAGCTGACAAAACATGACATGATGAGATTTGTGTGTTCATACACATAATTATGTCTCTCTGTGTATGTTTGTGTGTGTGGTTTCTTATGAAGGTAGATACATAGTCTATATAATCCCTTCAGCTTATGTTCTTTTTCTCTTTTGAGGAAAGTGTGTGTGTGAGTGAGAGAGAGAGTGTGTGTATGTGTGTGTGTGTGTGTGTGTGTGTGTGTGTGGTGTGCATGTGTGTGGGGGGAGAAATTTATGTGTAAGCATATGGCCTTAATTTTAAAAATAATGTTTAAATAAGCTGGTGCTTTAATAATTTAGTTCTCTATATAAATTACATGAAAAAAAGTAAAAAATCTCTCTAGGCTTCTTAATTAAAAACTTTTTCATAGATGGAATTCTGGTGAAGGTTTTAAAATCCTGGCTCTGCTTTATTCAGCACAGACAGCTTTTACTGGAGATGGCAGGCACATGCAGACATCAAACGCACACTAATAAACTCATCCACCTTGCTGCTTTCTAACATCTCTAGATCTATAGGGCGTGAATTTTCAAACTTCCCTTATTAACACCCTAGAGGTTTTCCTGGGCCTTTTATCCTTACCACTGCCATACCAGATGGTACCTGAATGGACTGCTCTGTAGACTAGGAATAGCGGGTAGAAGACATCTAATCATATTCCCTGTGAATGTAGCAAAGCTTTTTAGCATTTTAGTCTGTATAATTCAGCTACAGAAGCTAATGCTGACCTCAATAAATTATAGATATTCGAATGACAGCAAGAAAATGGAGTTAAGAGAGATGAAAATGTACAAGCTTGGCTCTACATTTCTTACTCTGGTGTTCATAAGGACTGGTCAAGTGAGTAATGTCTTTACCCACTCACAGAAGCTATGGCAGGCTCTACCTCTTAACCTTGCCACAGCTATGACAGAAAGGAGGTAGTTGACAAGGAAGAAATGGTGTGTATGTGTGTGGGGTGTGTTATTTCTAGAACTCAGAGAGGTGTGCAAATTTGTGGGTCAATACTCTAGAATATTTGTGATTTCTCAAGCTGTGCACACATTTCCCCAAGTTATAAAGCTTATGTTGGTCTCAATTAAACAAATGATCAGAGTACTACCTGGGGATTCTTGTTGAAATGCAGCTTTTGATTCTTTAGTCTAGCAGGTGTGTCCAACCTTTGGATGTCACCACACAGCTTTGTCATCTATGAAAGAGCACACTTGAGAGCCATGCAGCCAAGTTATGAATAGCAAAGCACAATAGAGAAAGCTCACAGTGTCTTAAGTAAGTTTACAATTTTCTGGTGTGCTTCAGTCATAGCTGTTCTTGGTCACAGATGACTTAAGGTTGGACACGCTTACTAAGTCAAGAGCTGTCATCCTGGGTGAGGGCCACATGCCTCTGAAAACCCTGCATCCCATACCCAGAGGAAGAAACTAGATGCAGAAACATAACCAAGTTGTTTTGTCCTCTTTGGCTGTTGTCTCTTGGAGGCCTGCTCTTTTCTGAAGAGAAGATGGTGGTGGGGGGGGGGTGTAGATCAGTGGAAGAGGGGATGTAATGGGGAGGGGGAGCTTGGGGAAGTGGAGGGGGGAAACTGTGGTTGGGATGTGTTGTATGAAGGAAGACTCTATTTTCAATTAAGGAAATATCCCCTCTCCTAACGTCTCACTGGCCAGCTGAAGTCACGTGACCATGGTTAGCTGCAAAGGAGGCTGTTCAGCCCAGCTGAGTGATCAGTAGAAAAACCTTTCACTAATAACTAAAAAGAGTCTAGACATCACAATTCTCTGATAGTAAGATCGGATCACAGTATTCATGTGGAGGGGTACAATCCCTTGCCTGATAAGCCAATGTCCCGGTGAAACTCTGATTCCATAGTCATAGTCAAAAGCAGGAATGCCTTAGTCATCCCAGAGCAACACACAACAAACATGAGCCCCTTAAGCAAATCGTAAGCCAGTCTAAGGTTTCCTACCATAGAGATTGGTGTGTAAATTTCCTCATAGAACACATCCATATCATAATTCAGCAGCTTATTAACAAGCAGTACACACATCAGACTGCTCACTGTCTGGCTACAAAACAAAACCAGTGTTCTTGATCTTTATGTCATCAGTCGACTTAGAAGAATTCATTCAGGAAGATGAATGTGTTCTCCAAACTGAAGGGAGAGCCGGGAAAGGGTCTCGGTGCCTGTGAAGAATTGCTTCATGATTACATTCTGCCTTAGCCAAAGAATAAAAGCCTCTTCAGAGATAATGATTCACACAAAAGAATCTCCCTTTCTGTGCCTGGAATGTAGTGACTCTCAACTGGTGATGAGAGGGAGGAGGTCCAGGAGTTGGGGTGGTCTTTACTCACCTCAGGATGCAGCCTTGAGAGACTGAGACCCTGTCAAAGATGAGAAAATTCCCTTGAGCTCTGGAGGATTGTGAAATATGCTGGGGGATTCTGGAGGGCCCCTCCTCACAGCACGAGAGGCTATGGAAGATGCGTTCTTGCCGAGTCATGCTCCCCTCTCTCAGACCAGCACTGCCCAGTAGACAGGTGCAGATATCAGCCACACAAAGCGAGGCTGGTGGCAGTTGGGTTAGAACAAAGCAGATCAATGGCATTTAATAATGTATTTTCTTGAACTCAGTGCATCCGCCAAAGTATCATTTCAGCACATACTCCATATAAAATTATTAATGAGCCATTTGGTATATTTTATTTGTAATATAAAATCACAGTCCCTTGGGCATTTTACATTTATGGCAAATCCCATAAGATACCACCCCACCCCACCCCACCAACCCAGGGCAGCCTGTGACTCAGTCAGTACAGAAGTTCTAAGCCACACTCTGGGGCAAAGGATCCTGAAGTTCCCTGCTGGCAGGACCGTATGTCTACCCCAAGACTTGATAAACTCAAAAAGCAGTTACTTAAGGAGGCTTCAAGTGGGCCCTTGACATCCAGGCTAGGTCTTGTGAATAAACAGGACTTGGTGGCACACACCTCTAATCTCAGCACTCAGGAGTTAGAGAGAGAAGGATCAGAAGGCCAACTACACAGTGAATTCAAAGCCAGCCTGGGCTACATGTGAGCCTATCTGTAAATAAAGAAATAAATAAATAAACTTGCTTTGGAAATCATCCTACATACTTTGGGCTCTTTTATAAAATAAAGCTGTACATCACATAGTCCAACAGCCCCAACAGTCCAAAAGCTCAGTGTCCGACACAGGCAATGTTGGCTTCATTCCCTCTCTGCACATTATAAATGTTATAATTGAGAAATCACATAATACGGGTTGGTTATTATTGCCTAATAATAAGAGTGGATACGCAGCAGTTTATGCTATGATCACCACACTATACAGTAATTCAATAACGCATTTAATGGTTGCTGCATAGTAACTGCTCTTTAACTTCTAGAGGCTTCTATCATCTCTTCTCAGCCCCTCTCTATAGCAGGGATGGGTTAACACAGGCACGGTGAAGCCTCGGAGGCAGGTGCTCGGATGAAGCCAGAACCATCCATCAACACCCGCAGTTCAGGCTGCTCATTACTATACCACCACCCTTAGCTATTTAACATTAGCTATTATAGTTTGCACATTCTGACCCATTTCTCCTGGTGATGTTTTAGTTTACCCACAGTATACAAAAGGCTTCTTTCATGTTGGCCGTTAATTAGATTTCTGGAATAAAGTAGCTTTTTAGCACCAAGGTGGCCTGAAGTTTTGATAATAAAAGTCATAGATAAAGAAGAACAAAGCAAGACAATCAGGGGGTGTCCTCTGGTGAGCAGTGAGCTCCCCTCCTCAGGCTGTGACAGGCAGAAGGCTACACTTGGGAGAACTCAGGAGTCAGCTAATGTGGAGTGCATTCTGTAACTCCTCCAGCAATCCTCAGGTATGTAGTACCCTTCCCCTACATGTGGGAAGCTGACTGCCTACTATCCAACAGAACATGACAAAGGTGAGAAAGGACCTCCATGTAAGGACATTCCACGTGATCATGATTTTTACCTAGCTAAGAGAATCTCTCCCTTAAGGGCTCAGACAAAGCAAGGTGCCTTTATGGGAAAATATGTCCATTTGGCTGGGACCAAGTGAGGTCTCTGGTTCACCGTGAGTTAGGGCCTGATGCCAACAACTGCACAGATGAGCCAGAACCTGGATCTGTCTCCATCCAGTGTTCAAAGGCGGGGGGGGGGGGAAAGAACCCCATCTTGAGACAAGCCTCAGAGGGACAGGAAGCAGAGAACTCCCTGGTGCCGCATCTAGACTCCAGATCTACTGGCGAGGGAAGGTAGCAAATAGGTATAGCAGGAAGCAGAGAGCCTGAAGCTGCTGCATTTATGGTAATTTCTACACAGCAACCACTCATAGACACAGTCAATAAACATAGTTTTGTTTAAAATGTATGAATATATTTATATATTCCTATAAACATTTGTGTATGCACAGAAAATTTTAGGTAAATAAAAAACCCATAACTGGTTAACACCCTTCATTTATTTTTGTTTTGTTTTGAGACAAGGTCTTATATAGTCCAGGCTGGCCTGTTTTTAATACTCTTTCTATCTCAGATACTTCCTGTAATTACATGTACCACTACATCTGACTCTCTCCTAACTCTTAGGAGAAAGCGATTAAGATTCACGGGGAGAATAAAGAAATCGTTTTGCACTTCGTTCTGTTTTAGCGTGATTGTCATGTTTGAGTTTTCTTTTTTATAAATTATAACTATAGATTAAGTGTGTAACAGATTTGAAGCCATTTTGTTCCACAGGATAGAATCGATCCAAGAAAAAAAAAATTTTTTTTTCAGAGATGTAATCTTGTCTATCTAATGAGGATAAGCTTGCCAGGATAACCTGAACCCATTTGTTTTGGAAGAAAGCAGCCATGTGGAGGCCAGCCTTCCTCATCCCACAGACAGAACTGCAGGTGGAGAGTGCAAATGTGCTTCACCAAAGGACTCTGATTGAGCTGGGGTGGGAGCTGCGATTCATCTGTTCCATGTCCAGATGAGTCCCACATTTAGGGGAAGAGTACTACAACCCCAGGATTGTTGGAGGTGTGGGACCCAGACTCTGAAGTCTCTCATGGTGGACAGCTAAAGATCAATGGCTCCCAGATCCATGTCTTAACCGCTGGAGACTCCAACTCGGCACCTCTGAGACCAGAATAACGGCACTGAGAATTCCAGAAGAGGGCTCAATACTGTATTTTCCTTTAGACCACGAGGCCTAAAAATAAGTAGGCACGCTCCCCGTTAAAAATGTCTGGCATTTTAAAATGACATATTCATCTGAAATACGGGATTGGGCAGCACGGAATTGAAACAAGCTCATCCACTGAACCTAAACCAGAGCTTAACATTCAAAAACGAAACTTAGGAAAAACAGAGAGTGATGGGATGAACACAGGAGTATGTGGAAATTAAATTAGCCTGACACTAAGTCCTCAAAAACAGCTTTGAAAAATGAAAGAGAGAAAAACAATTACAGTAAATTGAGTATACTTGGCAAGGAAGAAAATGCACCCTTGGATGCCAGAAGGCTGGTCGCTTCCCTCTGCAGGTCGGCCGCTATACCTGTTGAAATCATTTGTTTACAGAGAAGGGACTTTGCTTTTTTTTTTTTTTTTTTTTACAGCACTTTCAAATTGTGAGATGAACCCTTCCCTAAGTACTATCCATTGCCCTCAAGCAACAGTGTCTCTAATATTTCTTCTCTGGAGTTTCTCAAATCTTCCTTCCTCTCTGGTCTACTTCCGAAGCTAAAAGCAGACAGGCCAGGCAGGGTGACGCACTCAGCTGCTGCTATCACAGAATGAGAGCTTTCCCACTGGGAAACTTCCTGAATTTAGAAACTCCAGAGACGAGAAGCAGCACAGCTCTCCGTTCTTCCTGCTGCCAGAATGTACTAGGGCTATACTCGGGATTAGCTGTGGAAACAGTCACACGTGGAGAAAGGGGCCCCCAAGAACAGCCCACCTCAGAAAGCCTCTAGGCTCCACCTGTCTGTGTGGTGGGCAAAGCAAGGTCCAGGATAAAAGAAATAATCGCCACAGATTGGAGATTAGACAGTGGGTCCTTAGAGAATGGAAGTCTCAGAAAGGAAGGACTCATCTGCCAATGCTATGAAGTAAAGAGGTGTAGCAAGTCATCCATAAACAGGATGTGAGGGATGGCTTGGATCTATAAGACACACATGAGGAAATGCATAAATATTGGTAGCTTATTAGATAAGGCTGTGTGTGTGTGTGCACGCGCACGCGCGCACACACACACATGTGCACAGTCCCATGCAGAGCAGGACCCAAGTCTTCCTCTATTGCTCTCTACCCTATTGACTTGAGAGAACATCTGGACCTGAAATTGGGTTTTAGCTATGTAGCCAGTGAGCCCTAAGGCTCCAGCTGCCTTTGTCTTCTATTGCTGGGCTAACAGGCATGCCCAGCTTTTTATGTGGGGGCTGGGGTTTCGAACTCAGGACCTCGTCATTGCAGAGCAAGCACACTCTTACCCACTGAGCCGTCTCTGCAGTCTCGGATGACACATTTTTTGCCGATGAATTATCATGCTCAGCATAGAAAGAATTGCTTGAAAGGGTTTTAATTTCAATGTTAACAGCATGTCAACAGAGAGCAGACCCATTTTAGATTAGAGAGTTCTGGAAAGTCAGACACAATAAAGGATGATTCTGAGCTAAAAGAACTGCCGGGAAGAGGCAAGGCTGGCATTTGGCTGCCTAGTCTCCTCAACACACAGCACGCCCTGACACATTTGCTCTCTTCCATAGTATTTTTTCAAAAGCAGGGAGCTGGCATTTGTAAACACACTGCTTGGGTGGAAAGATGCCCAAACATAAAGCAAGCTGTAAAAATCCATGCAGTACGTTTTGCCAGAATAAACCACCAGACCACAACAAATAAAAACAGGGCCCCCAGAGGAAACCTAGCAGAATTCCTTTACATCAAGAATAAGGAGAAAAGTCCTGGCCTTAAAGCCGCTAAGAGGACCAGAAACACCCTGCTCATCATAGGCAGGGCACACAGAGCATTGGCGCTTCATGTCACTGATGCTGACCGGCATGTGCCCATTGATCTGCCCTGCTCCTCCTCCATAACCAAGTCTGCTTACTGGGCTGCCATGTTTCTCATGGCTTCCCATCTCTAGATGCAAATTGTGCAGCCTGGACATCCCTTCACACTGTACAGGCTTTCTTGTGCCTGAGCCTATCTTTAGCTCTTTGCTTTTCTCTCTCTCTCAAGCATTGCTCCTTCCTTGTTGGAACTCAAGAAACATCAACCGAGCATCTACTGACGTACACGCCCTTTAGGATGAGAGCCACTAGGTGAAGGGGAGGACCTAGAGATGAGAGAGCACCTACTTTCCGGGACTCACCTCATTCCTGGTTGGTTGTGGATGCCAATAGCAATAGGCATAATTTTGTCTTGAACTCAGATAATAGAAAATAAATGACAATATCCACAGTCATCTACCACATTGTTGGGTTTGCAGAAAGAAAGAAATTTAAATATTAGGGGTTTTTTTTTTTTTGGTTAGTTTTTTGAGTTTTGGTTTGTTTTTGTTGTTGTTGTTGTTTTTGTTGTTGGGTTTTTTGTTTTTGTTTTAATTCTGAGATAAGGAGCTAGGGAAATATCTCCTTGGTGTGCAGTCATGGACACCTGACTTACAGCCATCACCTGTGTTAGAAGTCTGGCATGGCAGGCACACAAGAATCTCAGTCCTGGGGATGCAGAGTCAGAAGGATCCCTGGATCTTCCTGGACAGCCGGGTTAAATCTCTACGTTCAAGAAGTAAGGTAAAGAATAATTGTAGAGGCATCCAGGTCATTTTCTGAGGTACACACACACACACACACACACACACACACACACAAAGTCTACAATAAAATTATAGCTATAAATTTAAGTCAATTATTTTCCAGTAGTTGTTATAATTCTGTTATTTTGTGTCAATTAAATTATTGACATCTATCTCAAGATTGACAGGAGAAGGAAGGGAGAAAGGAATATTGGAAAGAAGGAAGGAAGGAAGGAAGGAAGGAAGGAAGGAAGGAAGGAAGGAAGGAAGGGGAAGGGGAAGAAGGGGAAGAAGGGGAAGAAGGGGAAGGGGAAGGGAAGGAAAGGAAAGAGAAGGAAAGGAAAGGAAAGGAAAGGAAAGGAAAGGAAAGGAAAGG
>CACVCL010020460.1:52500-83233 GCA_902729485.2 Mus minutoides | reverse complement strand
GGGGGGGGGTCTGGAGAAGTGAAGCTCCCCTGTGTGCTTCCTGGAGTTTGGTGGGGCTCTCAGCAAGGGATTTTCAACTGCAGACCAGAAGGGAACTCCCTGGAGGGAGGCGGGGATTATCCTGACACTAATCTGGTCCCAGCCACTAATTGGTTACATGTCTTCTGGCATTCCTCAAATAACTAAATCACTCTGTAGGAAAGACCATCTGGCTCCATCTGGTTCCCAGGTTGTTCCTGACCCAAAGGGAGGCAGTAGGGCTAGGGTTAGGGTTAGGGTTAGGGATAGGGTTAGGGTTAGAGATAGGGTCAGGGATAGGGTTAGGGTTAAGGATAGGGATAGGGATAGGGATAGGGTTAGGGTTAGGGATAGGGTTAGGGATAGGGTTAGGGTTAGGGTTAGGGTTAGGTTTAGAGCTAGGGCCAAGCACAGTACATACAATGCCTAGCTGATGGAAGGTGCAGCAGAGCTATCAAGCTTCAGTGGAATCCACAAGGATGAAGAAGAGTTTGGCATGCATCACATGAGTAGACATGTGTAGAATGAAGGAGTGTGGGCAGTGGGCTTGCTGTGCCTGGATAGGCAGGTCTCCATGGATGTAAGGCAGCCAGGGCACAGGGACCAGGAAGGATGTGGTTGGGGCTAGTGCTGATAGCCTACAGGGAGAGCATTTAGGACTTTTAGCACTGTATTAGTTCATTTGTGCCTCTATAGCAAAATACCTGTGACTGAGTGATTTATAAATAATAGAAATTTATTCCTAGCAATCTGGAGACTGGAAGTCTAAGAACAGGAGTCTCAGGAAGTCTCAGACAGGTTAAATGTCAGGTGAGGGCGGTGTCTGGATCTCTGCCTCACTGATTGGCACCTCACAGGCTGTCCTCATATGATAGAAAGGCTGTGGCACTACCTGCAACATTTTCTGAGATGCCACCAAATCCATCCTAAAGGCTGTGCCTGAAGACTTAATCTCCCTAGAAGTTCCCACATCCTAAGAAGGTTGATTAGGGGGGCTGATGAGTTTGGAGGGGTGTGGTCAGGCAGAGCAACTGTGAAAACACTTTATCTTCACAGCCACAAAGGTAATGAATAGTCACCTAACACTCAAGCCCCCAGCTTGCATTTTTAATGAAACCCCATGTCCTGGCTCTACTCAGCAGGCAAGAAGGAGGAAGCAGAAGAATGGGGGTGAACGACTGCAAAATTCCAGGAAAGATCCTGGAAGGGCTTCCATTAGGAGACAGCACTGCTGAGACAGGCATAAGAGGACTGAGCTTTGAGGGGAACTATGGCTGGTAACGCTGGCTGGAGGACAAGAGGGATGGATGTGGAGTTGGGTAAGGGTGAAGGAGCCCACTCTGGACTGGCACTGAAGTGTCTCCTAGGCACCATGGGAGGGGTGATGGAAGAAGCCCTTCCCAAGGAACAGCTCCTCCTACTCATCTGCACAGCATCTGAGCCACACTCCACTCTGTGGCTCTCAGCTAGAGCTCAGCAGCCCTGGCTACATTATATGTGGTACTCAGGACAAAATGAGAACGTGGGGAACGCCCGCCTGTTTGACAGTTTAAATCTTTGACCTTTTCCAGTCCACCTCAACCTGTTTGTTTTTACTATTTAACGTCATGCTAGGTAAAGAAATATTAGGATGTTAAATCATTAGTGTTCTTTTTAATGCGATTTTTATTAGACAATTATAGTTTAAAGGTAAATATGAGACTTTTTTTATTCATGTGCAGAATCACTAAAATCTGTTGGGGGGAGGGGTCCAAGAATCACCTAAGAATGATACCCCAGACTCAAATAGGATGCAAAAACAAAAAGCAGTTATTCAGTTAAATTTCCTGCACACAGGGGTCTCCCCATTCTGGCAAGGGATCCCCCTCGTGGGCTCTCCGGCCCAGCTTACAGTTCATGGAATTCCAGGGAGGGCTGTGTGCCCTTTGACCTTGATGATTGGTGACGCTCTGGAGACTGCCCAGGGAGGGCTGTGTGCCCTTTGACCTTGATGATTGGTGACGCTCTGGAGACTGCCCAGGAGGTTGCTTACTCCTTCTAGCCACTTCTTCTTACTTCAGGCCGATGACAAGGTGTCCTCGGATAGGCTGCCCGTGTGTTCCTGGATCCGGGTTCTCATCTCTGGGAAACAGAAACTTAGGCCTAGTCTCCCAAGCGGCCTGTTTGCTGCCTGTCATGGAGTCAGCCTGGCTCAGGCTAACCCAGTCCTCTGAATTCTATGTTCTGTATCATTGGTACATACAGAGCTTAGCTTCTTTTGGTCCTCCTCCCCTTCGTCCTCCTCTTCCTTCTCCTCCTGCTCCCCCCTCCTCTGCACCTCCTCCACCTTCTCTCATCCCACCTGCAGTTTCCTCTCCCTCCTCTCCTCCAGTTTCCCCCCACCCCACTCCCATTCACTCCTCATTTTCCCATCAGAAACTTCAGTCAGGCCTCCCTGGGATGTCAACCAGACATGGCATATCAAGTTGTGATAAAACTAGGCACCTCCCCTCACACTGAGGCTGAATGAGGCAGCCCAGTGGGAGGGAAAGGGCCCCAAAACAGGCAAAGAGTAAGAAACAGTTCCCACTCCTCCTGTTAGGAGTCCCACAAGAAGACCAAGCTACACAACCGTCATCTGTATGCAAAGGGCCCAGGTCGGACCCACACAGGCCCCCTGACTGTCAGGTCAGTCTCTGGGAGTCCATATGAGCCCAGGTCAGTTGGTTCTGTGGGTTTTCCTGTGGTGGCCTTGATCCCTCTGGCTCCTACAATCCTTTCTACCGTCTTCTGCAGGCTTCCCAGACACGTTCTTGCTCTTAACCATAACAGTGACGGTGTCTCACAGACAGGCACAGCATCAGCTCCTTCTCATTGCTGTATAGCAGACCATTGCATGGGTACATGTGTATATTAATATTTATGGTATATATTGGGGGTTGATCTAGTGTTGCTATGTATTTAGATGCCAAATACTGGCTTCTAAGGTCTGGTTGTCTCCAGATGAACAAATTTCCACACATGCTAACCTTTGTTGTATAAGCCTCGCTCCTCGGCTTAAAGCTACTGGTTAAATAAAAGTGACTACAGACAATTACTGGGGAGAATGAAGGCAGATGGAGTTTCAGTTACCTGGCTGGGGATCGCAGATGAGGACCATGAGGAGAGGAAAGAAAAGGAGAAAGAAGTCTAGGAGAGGGAGACAGAGAAGAGAAGGTCCTCATTAGCTGTGATGGACCAGGAGCCTGTACCTGAAGTGGAACAGACCCCCCCCCCCAGGACATGCTAATGAAACAGAAATAACCTGGGAAGACTCAAACGGCAAGTACTTAGCGAGCATAGCTGGGAATTAACAGTCTAGCACTAGAAAATTAGATCAGGGGAAATTCCCCCAGTAATTGTGCCAAAGCCAAATAAATAAATCATTGCCCAAGTCTCATTCATTTGGAAGCTAAGAGGGATAGAAAGAATTCAAATACTCTACATACATATTAACATATAGAAATACCAAAATGTGTTTACATATTCTGTTCTTTTGTTTCCATTGGAAAATACTGCTATAAATATTTTTTGTACACACCATTTGTTATACATGTGTACAAGAGTACCATCGCTATATTAGTACAGTACAGTATTCTATTGTTTAGCATAGCTGCAGCTTTAGTACAGGGCAGGACTGAAGGCGATGTGGATTGCAGTCTGAAACAGTGTGTGGTCCTGGGAGGGAACACTGATGCAATCGGGAAAAGTCTGGGGTTTAGTTCGTAGCTGTTTGTCACTTACTTTTGTAATTTTGAGAAATGTACATAAGTTTAAAAGATGCCAACGTTTGAAAGGGCCAAGTGAGCAGAAGCAGGTGAGACCTCGTTCTATGATTTTGAAGCTTACACGAAAGTCTAAAGTGATTCCAAAATTAAAAGAGATCTTCTTAGCATGGACTTCACTAAGAATTGCTGGATCTGAACAAGCAAACAGCCTTGAAGGGCTAACACGGCCCCCAGTTAACACGGCGGCCAGCTTTCTGAGTCGAATGTCTGTGTCTGTGTCTGTGTTTAGGAGACTTGGATTCATTGTCTTTGCACAGTCTGAGTCCATCTCATCCTGATGGGACAAGTTAGAGGCCTAGTAAACCTGGATCTACACAGTTCTGTCACTCACCAACTGTCTAATCTCTGAGGTGTAACATTTATAAAATGAGTAATGAAATAATGAGTCCTAGAGCCCCCAGGATTCTCAAAGAAGGTACTCACCAAAAACCTGGTGCAGGACTCCTACGGCTTGGTGTCTAGCTGATCCAAACGCCTGACAGTCAGTCGGACTCTTTCCTGTAAATGTTAATAGTGACAATGGGGACTATTGTTCTTAATATCAGCCACACCCTGTGGTCTCTGTGGAAGACAGAGACCAAAGGTGTAGGAAATAAAGTCTCAAGTTCTCCCTTCCTTAAGGGACTACACTAGCTTGCCCAGTTGAAAACAGTTGCCAACATCCTTGCCCTTCCTGTGTTAAAAAAAAAAAAGAAAAGTTAGCGTTGGCATTTCCACAGGCTGCTGCACTGAGAGACAGCCACTGAGTGCCTGTAGAGAGCCCCCACCCCCAGCTCTGCTGTGATGTGATGTGTGTGCAAACCGTTCTGGGTGGCCCCATTTCTAGCTAGCTACCCAGTGCAGGCTCCTGAATGGCTTGGATCCTTTCTGTGTGCCCTACTTACTGACCAGCCACCCTGTGCAGGCTCTGGAACTGCTGGGATGCTAGATGAAATCCTCTTTCTACCAGGGGCAGGAAGCAGTGCAGGCAAAAATATGAATACTTTCCAGAATTATGTTTCACAGGAAACAGAGGGACAGTGAAATCCTCTGTTCTGGGTCCTGAGAGTTCTGTCTCATTGTAATATGATCATCCACCCAGAATCTTGGCTAGTGCTGAAGCCGGGAGGTACCACGTGCCAGCACCCTGGGTCTGAGGAAATAATGTGAATAGCTTAGGATGTTTCCAAGCCTTGGGAACAAGGTCATGGAAAAGGCACTGGTGCGGGGGTGAGTCGCAATGGAAATGGGGAAGGACTGAGGCCACTCTGCTGCGACAGAAGAACGAGGGGCTTTACAGAAGGGATGACCACAGGAGCTAGGTCGAGGACAAAGAGAAGAGAAACGGTGGCTCATTCTTTGGAAGAAGTTAGCCACTCTGCAGTGACTCATGGCTAGGCCAGCCCTTAACCCTTCATCCTGGAGGGACTAATTAATGCTAACGGGTAAACAATAAGGAAGAGAACACATCACTAAAGGAGTTGCTGAGCAAGAAAACTGGGAATTGCTGGGGTGATCCAGGGGGAATCTCTGAAGCAGGAAGTAGAGTCACCCAGAACTACAGCAGTCTCTGGCTAGCTGCAGTCTTAGTCCCTGCTCCCCGAACCCCACCTTCAGTGCTCTGGGTGCATGGCTGAGCAGAGTGGCCCCAAACTCCCTGTGCTCACCCTCCTGAGCTCCAGCACAGGAGATGCTGCTGCTGCTCAACTCTTAAGAGGTTCTACTATGCCCACCTCAGAAATGGAGTTGACATCCTGGTGTGGTCCCGAAGTCAGAGCCATGAATCTAGGCTTAAAGTCCTTCCCGAAGTGTTGAGAGAAGATGTAATTCTCTCAGCAAGAAATGGGGCCTATAAAGGCCCCCAAAGACCACACACTGTTGGTATCAGGACCTCCGAAACCTGTGACATCACATAGGCACGACATGCACACCTGTTGCCATGGCAGCAGCCACCATATTCCCAGAATCCACTTGGCTCACCTCGCACCTTTACCTGTGACTATATCACCATCCATATATAAATAAAGGCCCCCCGATATCTCTCTCTCTCTCTCTCTCTCTCTCTCTCTCTCTCTCTCTCTCTTTCTCTCTCTCTCCCCACCCCCTTCTCTTTACAAGGCCACCTTGCCCTTCTCTCTCTCAATAAACCTCACATGGAACTGTTTGACCAGGTGTGGTCTTTCTGAAGCCACAGGAAGATCACAACATACTTGGAAAATTCCCCTCCCAGCAAATTCAGAAAGCAGTTCTGTCTTAGTCAGGGTTTCTATTCCTGCACAAACATCATGACCAAGAAGCAAGTTGGGGAGCAAAGGGTTTATTCAGCTTACACTTCCATACTGCTGTTCATCACCAAGGAAGTCAGGACTGGAACTCAAGCAGGTCAGAAGGCAGGAGCTGATGCAGAAGCCATGGAGGAATGTTCTTTACTGGCTTGCTTCTTCTCCTGGCTTGCTCAGCCTGCTCTCTTATAGAACCCAAGACGGCCAGCCCAGAGATGGCCCCACCCACTAGGGGCTCTTCTCCCTTGATCACTAATTGAGAAAATGCCCCACAGCTGGATCTCGAGTCTCCAACTGAAGCTCCTTTCTCTGTGATAACACCCCCCCCCCCCGCCTGTGTCAAGTTGACACAAAAACAGCCAGTACAAGTTCCTTAGTCATCTTCTTTTGTGGGTCCTTCATTCACTAGTTTTAATTCAACTGCTTGGATACTGGGATCCTGACAGACAGAAAAAGACCGTGAAAGAGGCTAATAATGGCTGCCCTTCTGTCAGCCACCAGCTTTCCTGTAGCAGCTTAGTGGCCTTAGCCCTTCACCACTTTCATCATGATTGACTCCGGAGCCAGTGTTGTTTCCCTGACCTTATTATTCCCAAGGGCATAGAAACATCCTAACTTTGCAAGCTCTCAGTGGATGGATCGGAGTCTATGGCGAGCTAGCTCTCGGCTACCTTGGTGTCTTTTTCCTGCTGTTCCTGCTGGAATTACACACTGTGGAAGAAATGCTACTAAAGTCTGCAAGCCTAGACAAAAGTCATCAGCTCTCCAGCCAGATTGGCTTTCTAGTATATCACTCATGGGTGGAAGTCACAACTGGAAGAAGCTGTACCTGTGGCCTTAAGCAAGCAGTTCCTGGTGGATATGCTAGGAATGAAGTGCGATCCGGTGGTAGGAGAGCTGAGTCTAAAGAATGAGACAATGTGAGCCTCGCCTTCTCTGATGGGTGACAGTGATTAAGTGCTTACCAGACCTTCTGAGGTTATACCCTATTCAAATCTCCACTGGGGATGGCAACCCAAGGCCACAGGTAGTGAGCATCTGTGAGCTCTGGTGGATCCGTGCCATGGCCTTGGGAGGCTCTCCCAGGCCTGCTTCCTCCCTTAAGTAGCATTGCCCAGAGGCCAGGTGTATTGTGGGTGCCACAACAATATCATGTAATTAAGATAAAATGGCTCGGCTACATCTCAGGCATATTCTTTTATGACCAGAACAGAAGGTCAGTTGGTGAAGTAATTTTTTTGTGGGGAAAACTGTAGCATCTATAACTAAATGAATGCTTAGGGTTCGTTTGCTTGTTTTTCCATCTCCCATTACACTTGCTATGCAGTCTCCAAAGCCCATGTTTCCTAATTTACCATCACTCATGGCAGTCCTCTGGGATCCAGCAACTGAACTTCACTGTCATTATCACTATATCCACCAACAAGCATCTCTTCCTGAGTAGAATCGGTCAAAGGCCCACTGTGCTCAAAGGATTTGTGTCCGGGGTAGAGGTTAGTCTTAAACCAGAAGGTCATCACACTCCTCTGACCACTGAGATGGGCTGCCACGTGTCAGCTGGGTGCACATGAGGCTGTGCAGTCAGGGCATAGCTGAACATCTCCCTCAGCTGGCTGGCAGAGTCTGGAAATACTTGGTGAAAATAAAAAGAGAAAATTCCAAAGCGGGGCTCCCATCAGACGACTACATTGTGAGTCACAGCCTAACAGACACACCTCAGGGGAACAAGTCTACATACTTGGTAGAGGATCAGGACATTCTGTCACAAGATGCTAAAGTTCCATCTAGTAAATAAATAGATAAATAAATAAATAAAGACAGAAAAGCAGGCAGGCAGGCAGGCAGGAAGGAAGGAAGGAAGGAAGGAAGGAAGGAAGGAAGGAAGGAAGGAAGGAAGGAAGGCAGGCTATATTATCCTCACACTCCAAAGGGAAATGGAAATGAAAGTCAGAATTTTAAATGCATCTTTGTGTGTCAAGAGACTGGCAATGTCATCCAAACCTAGTCTCACTTATAACTGGTCTCAAGTGAATTCTTATCTCAACATGAACATTTTTTTTTTAAGTGCTCAAGTCTGTTTCTCGAAGATTAACACTCAAATATGGACTATGCAGGATTTAGTTATTGGTTGCTTCCTGGGAGCCCTCGGGAAGTCATTAAAACTCAAGCCTCGAGATTCTGCAAACCTTTTTCCAGGGTCCAGTCTGGGGAGTCTGCCTGATCCTCCCATTAGAACCCCCCTCCCAGGCCTCCCACATCTAGGCCAAGGCTCACAAGGCCTCAACCCTCGTCAAAGAATGTCAGGCAACTAGGGAGTTCTGAGAGTGGGAGGAAGAGTCTTCCTCTGGGAAGGCCGTGACATTTAGTCAACCCTGAAAACCTACATAATAGTAATGTTATACGAATTGAGAAGGTTGTATTTGTGTATTTAAGAACACACACACACACACACACACACACATTAATGAAGAAAAAGATGAAAAAAAGGGCATGTTTTTGAGACTATGATTGCTAATCTTGGTTGTCAACTTGATTATAAGTGGATTAACTAAAATCCAAGCCAGCTGCTGGTTATGCCTATGAAGGACTTTTCTTGATTGCATCATTTGAAGTAGGAAGATCTACACTTAATGAGGGACATACCTTCTCCTAAGAGCCTATAAAAGCATAGGGAAGAAGAAAGGTTTTGCTTCTTGCCTGCTTGCCCTCGCTCTCACTGACAAGTCTGTCTGTCCTGCTGCTGAGGCATTCCATTACTGGCATTAGAGCCTACTTCTTCAGGATTCCAATATACATTGAAGACCAGCTGAGGCATCAGCCTCATACTAAACTGGATTCTTGGATGTTCTGTCATGAGACAGCCATTGTTAAAGTAGCTGGACCATGGCCTGAAAGAATCTAATTAAATCATTCATATATATATATATATATATATATATATATATATATATATATATATATATATATAATGTGTGTGTATGAATATGAATATGAATGGAATAGAATGGATAGATATTTATTCAGCCTAGTTCTCTTTCTAGAGGACCCTAACTGATACAGAAAACAAGAACATGATACCTGGGAGAAGTTGGAGGGAGGAAAGGAAGGGGAAAATTATGTGGTTATATTATAATCTTAAAAACAAAAATCAGTAAATAGATAAATACTCGAGACTCTATTAATTTACCTGGAAAATGAGTTCTCAGGTTTTGTGTCTCTTACCCAAAATTCTGAAGACCAAAAGAAGTGTTTAGGATTTCAATTTTTCTTCCAGAATTTGAAACATTTTTGTGTTAATAGCATGATACCCCAGAGATATATCATTAGCGTAAGTATACAAATCACGTACATTTCACAGACTCCTTATGCACAGAGCCTGGCTCTCACTGTCTCTGGACCATGAGGTCTCATGAGGCTTCATAGAGAACTGAGATATACACACAAGAATCTGACAAGGCACGGGGCTTAGCTGGACTCCTCTCTGCCGAGGCATCTGTTGAGGAGAGCTGACGTCAGCTGCTTTTCTCCATTGCTTCCCACTTTCCTTTTTGAGAGAGTCTCTCAATGAACTGGAAGCTTTTCATTTCAGCTAGGCTAGCTAAACAGCAAGCTCCCAGAATCTTCCTGTCTCTAACCCTTAATCCTGGGGTAAAAGGCTCATTGGTCACATCCAGCTTTTTTTGTAAGTAATGAGAATTTGAATTGGGGTCCTCTTGCAGCAAGTACTCTTACTCACCTCCTCACCCCATCCCACCCCCCAAAAATGTATTTTTAAAGCACTGCAACATCAGTAATTAGTGAGAAGGGACTCCGACCGGAACTGGTCCTTCCCGTTCCATCCCCATCATATCGGAGAACAAGGAGAGAATCAGACCTTTCAGAGGAGCAGCCCATATTCCTGAAGGCATCGGGCCAAGGACTTGAGAAATGTCTGAGAAATTGAAGTGTGCATGCCACTGGAGGCTGAATCCTCTTTGACCCTTACACCATATTTCATGTCAGACGCTGTCAGCATCTTCATAGCAACGGCTGATCTAATGAATGAGCTGAGATCCTGCGGCTTCCCCCTTCCTCACACTTCTCTTTGCCACATCCAGATTCTTTGTCTGAAAACATTAGGCATCCTGCCAGCCCTCCCCTGCTTTCCTGCCCTCACTTGCTGGTCAACACTCCAGTAACCAAAGGGTAGAATAGCGGTATGAGTTACATTGTTTACCCTCCAAATCCATATGTGAATTCTACTCCCTCCACACAGCATAGGCTTATGTGGAAGCAGGGTTACTGTTGATACAATTAGTCAACACGAAGTCACGTAGGGTAGGTGCATTTCCTAATCCATTGTTGTAGCCAGACAGAGACCTTTGAACACAGGGAGGATATGCGGGTCAGATATCGGAGCAGATTGAAAGCCCAAAGGCGGAGGAACACAAGACTGTGAGACAAGACGGTACGGTGAGATTCCAAGCCACAGAGTGAACCCACCCTGCGATCCCTTTTGGAACCATCATCCTCCAGGCCATGGTACTACTGTCTTTAACCTAGCATAGCCATGGACTAAGCATGATCTTCACACAGGTTCCCAAGCAGCTACATCCTATTATCCCAGAGAATCTTGAAGCTGCGCTATAAACCCCAGACCAGAAATCAGTGAGTACCGTACGTAGTATGGTCAGTGTGGGGAAGAAAGCACACATCTCTCCACGGTTACATCACACACCTCGGCCTCCCCTAATCAGACTGCAATCACAGCTGGAGAGATGCTAGTTGAGATGGTCCAAGGTCTGCAGCCTTGCTCAGCTCCCTTATAAGGAAAAACTATGCCCTTCAAAGTCTTGTGGACTGGAATAGCTTCTGTGAATCTGAGCTTTCTGATAAGGATGAGAGCTCAAAGTCATTTTCCCTCTTCAGTAAAAATACAACAAAGTCAAAAAAGGAAAGAATTGCGTAAGAAACCATCCCCTTTCTCTCTCTCTCTCTCTCTCTCTCTCTCTCTCTCTCTCTCTCTCTCTCTTTCTCTCTCCATCTCTCCCTCCTTCCCTGTCCCTCTCTCCATCCCTCCCTCCCTCTCTCTATGTGTTTATCTATCTGTCTCTCTTCCTACCTTCTTCACTCCCCATTTTTCCATCCCTTTCTCTGCCCGGTCCCTCAGCGGAGGGGTCCACTGACACAGACAGTTCTCCCTCACTGGGGTGAGCCTCTTTTCCTCTCCTTGCTGTGCATTCACAAGAATGGAGATATTAGCTTCTGTCCCCTGGTGTGATGATGACACATAGGCCAAGGTCAGTGGTCCCATCAGCCACTGAGACTGCTCTCTCTGGCAACCACAGATAACCACTTACCTGGCAGGGCTCCTTGTCTGCACTTCAATTCATGCCTACACTGTCCCTTATCTCATGGAAACACCTGTCTTTCTGCAACAGAAAGAAATTCATACATTATCAATAGTCCTTGAATGTTTTCTAACGTCTCTGTAGTGATTTTGTGGAAGAATTGAGTGGAGAAAAGAGCGTGGTGCTAAAGTCATCCGTGTGTGTATAGTAATACCTTCTTCCATGTTCCAGAAAATAGAAATTCTGACTTCAGTAGATCAAAAGATTTTAAATAAAAACCTCATTCCTAACAGGGCAAATGTTAGCATGTTTTAAAATGCATTAGCATTCACTGAGGCTCTACTCTTCGAAGCACACTGGGTTAGGAGAGAGAGCCATGAGGTAATCTTAGACTCTCTCCAACCTCCTGGCGTCTACAAATAAGACACAAACAGAATGGGTCACCACAAAATCTTCCACACATTTTGTTGTTATAGTAGTTGTTTTGGCAGCATCTGGTGTATCTCTGGCTGGCCTTCAACTCTGGATCTATTGCCGAGGATGACCTTAAATATCTGATCCCCCTGCCTTCACCTCCCAAGTTCTGGGATTACAAGAGTGAAACAAGGTGCCTGTCTTAAGTAGTGCTGGGAATCAAACTAGGGCTTTGCAACTGCAAGGCAAGTGTGCTTCCAGCTAAGCTTCTCCCCGGACACCAGATGCTCCTTCTTTTGAGGACTGTGCAAGTGTGCTTCTAGCTAAGCTTCTCCCCAGACACCAGATGCTCCTTCTTTTGAGGACTGTGTTTCCATATTACAGATAGAAACATTGGATTCATATTACACACCCCAGTCAAATGTACTATCTCACAGCATCTGTCAGCTCTCAATGGTTACTGGATAATTATGTTCTTGACTAGAACAGCAAATGACTTTCCCCAACACAAGAATGCATCTAGCGCTCACAAAAGCACCTGACATCTGAGTCTCAATGGAGGAAGATTGAGCAGATAGCAGTCTTGCAGCTCTGGGTAATAAGTCAGGGAGGGGACACAGAACTCTTGGCTAGCCTTGTGCTGTAGAGACAGGAATAAAATCAAGGCAGTGTCTTATCCTTAGGGAGCTCAGACTGGAAAGAACTGACCCAGCACTGCACAGTCACGACCCAGCCATGTCAAGACAGGCCGAAGCACTGTGGCTGGGCGGCAGCTGCACGCCCATGGAAAACAAAGGACAGGAAGAATGTTATAACCAGGAACATTGCCTTTATATATTCCATAAGTTGAGAAGACTAGTCATAAAGCCAAGGTCAACCATAAGGAGCTAAAGCATGACATTCAGTGTTTTACTGGGGAAAAACTGAGCCACAAGGGAAATTGTGAGACAGACTACTGAGTTCTTATCCATCATGATGAACAAGACTGAACTGACAGGGTACCAGGATTGGCAGCCCAAACTGCAGAGCTGAACAGCCTGGCTTTGAATCATCTCCCCTGTCTCCCAGTTGGAGACCATGTTCCAGATCCATATGTGCTCCACGACCAGGCTTTGTGTGTAATGTGTGAATTACTTCAGAGTGTATGTCTTATGAAGACTAAGTGACTGGACACACAATATATGGTGTAATAATAAATGTACAAAATAGCTGAGGTGCCCAAACAATACATAAGCCAAAGGGTTCCTGAATGACACCAAGGTAACATTCGCAAATACAGTTTGTGCCCAACTCACCCGGACCTCAGTTTCTGATACTTTGATGTAGACAGCATTGCAATTGGTGATTTTATTTTTCTTGTATCAGCGAGCTGTTTTTCTTTGTCTAAAATCCTGAGATGTACTGATAATTCTGGAGTATTAGGTTTTCATAACTCTTGCATTTGGGAATTCTGTCACGAAACCAGAATCCTGACCTTACTCTTCTCCCATCGACATTAGTTCTTGGTTGCACATTTGTTTACATCAACCATGTATGGTGGGAAGCCCTATCTGTTGTAAGAGACGGTTCATTTCATAGACAATGCAACACGAAGGAAGACATCCAAGTGAGAGTCAAGAGACCACAATGGGAGATGCCCCCACGCTGATTCCAGAGCCTTACGCACAGGATTTAGAAAAAACAGAACTTTCTACATTCTCTCACTAGACCACTTCTACAGTGTCTAAACAAACCTCACATACAGAGCAATTTAACTAAAAAAATTAGTCTCACATTAATTTATTTAAAAAAGAACATCATCGGATTTTACGTTCTATTACAAAATTTAAATCATGACAATGTTCTTCATGTATCCAAACTCTTCAAAATCTATCACAATCTATCCAACCAACAACATTTCTCCTTTATTACAAAGGATATAAGATACTGAAAAATAAAACCTAGAGTCTTGAGCAAATAAACCTGCCAGAGGTATTAGAAGCCTGCTCACAACAGCCAAAACCAAACCTGCTTAAGAAATTTCTTATTTGGTTCAATTGGCCTAAGAATGACACATTCATCTCAAAGGATAACTTCTAGGACAAACTAGGAGGATAAGCAGATTAACATTTAGAGATAAATCAGTCAATAAAACTGGACCTCAGAAATAAACCATCGCTGGAGCTGTGAGAAAGATACTTTGACATGGCAGACATGAGATGACACAATGTCTAATGAGAAGCTGCAGCACACGCCGACTGGCAGGGAATGTCAGGAGGTGCGCAGACACGTTTTTAAAATGACAGACATTCAAGATGAAAGATTCCTTAAAGGGATTTTTTTTAGCAGGTAGGGTTAAAATAAGCAATCACCAAAAGTGACCAACTGAAATATGTTTTTAAGTATAAAAGAAAAAAGAAACCGCAGTAGCCAAGATCTACATAGTAGGATTATATTTGTCTTAGTCAGGGTTTCTATTCCTGGACAAAACATCATAACCAAGAAGCAAGTTGGGGAGGAAAGGGCTTATTCGGCTTACACTTCCATACTGCTGTTCATCACCAAGAAAGTCAGGAATGGAACTCAAGCAGGTCAGGAAGCAGGAGCTGATGCAGAGGCCATGGAGAGATGTTCCTTACTGGCTTGCTTCCCCTGGCCTGCTCAGCCTGCTCTCTTATAGAACCAAGACTACCAGCCCAGAGATGGCACCACCTATAAAGGGCTCTCCTCCCTTGATCACTAATTGATAAAATGCCTTACAGCTGGATCTCTTGGAGGCATTTCCCTAACTGAAGCTCCTTTCTCTGTGATAACTCCAGCCTGTGTCAAGTTGACACAAAACTATCCAGTATAATATTGTTGACACTTGTGTGATTAGATTTCCAGGCTATACAAAAAGAGAAGCAGAACAAGGAAATGTGGAAAGGTACACATGAAATACTAAGAATTTATTAAAATTATAGAAAGAGAATCATCACCAGACCCACGGATCCCAGAGAGATCTAAGCAGTTATGCTTACAGAAATCTTCCTTCCTTCCTTCCTTCCTTCCTTCCTTCCTTCCTTCCTTCCTTCCTTCCTTCCTTCCTTCCTTCCTTCCCCACTCTTCTTTCTTTCTTTCTTTCTTTCTTTCTT
Source organism: Mus minutoides (assembly GCA_902729485.2). Classification (NCBI taxonomy): domain Eukaryota; kingdom Metazoa; phylum Chordata; class Mammalia; order Rodentia; family Muridae; genus Mus; species Mus minutoides. Next base: position 68,291 of record CACVCL010020460.1, on the reverse strand, counting down.
TCTTTCTTTCTTTCTTTCTTTCTTTCTTTCTTTCTTTCTCTCCTCCTTTTTGGTTATTGTTGTTGTTGTTGCTGCTGCTGTTGAGGAAGAATTGAGGCTAGCCCACTCACTAGGTAGATCAGACTGCCTTTGAAGTTTTGACAGTCCTCCTGCCTCAGCCTTCTCAGTACTAGGATTACAGAACTGCACCTAAGCACTGGGGTTCAATTGCTTCTTTGACTGACTTATATAATAGAGGTTTAGGGATTTCTCCTAAAGAGGTAGACAGTAGATATTTTATGTTTCCCAGTTACATCTTCTCTGTCTGAGTCACTCTACTTTGCTATTTCAGCACGAGAGCAGCCATAGACCAAACACAAACAAACGAGGATGTCTGTGAGCCAAAACAAGCTTTTACACGGTAGTATTTTTCAATAAAGTCTCAGTAGGTATAGCAACCATACTCCCACTCAGGTCCGACACCCAGGAGGAGGTGACCAACACAAAAATGAACTCTGAGTCTGTGTGTGTGTGTGTGTGTGTGTGTGTGTGTGTGTGTGTGTTTGTATGTAAGTGTGAATATGCATATGTGGGTATATGTGTATGACTATATAACTATGTGTAGGTATGTAAGTGTGAGTGTGTATATGTATGTGTATGTGTGTATGTATATGTTATTATGTGTATACATGAGTGTATGAGTGTGTATATGTAAGTTTAAGTGTGTGTGTGTGTGAGTGTGTGTGTTCAGTAGTAATTCAGAAGTAGAAAAAGATGTGACAAAATAAAACCGAGAAGGCTGAGAGGAAGCAAATGGCCGAGAGAAGCACACAGCTTTCTTAGAGCGCGACTCCATTCAATTAAGGACACAGTGAGCGACTGCACAGACGTCCACAGCTTCTTCAGCAGCAGAAGCCAGCGTGCACAGCCCCATGGGGCTCTTCCTGAGAAGTGAGGGCTTAGCGTGTGGGCAGAAATGAGAAAGGACACACATACCCCCTAAAGAAGGGAAAGAATCTTCCCTATGCCACCAGAGTGCAGCACTGTGGAGAGAGCAGCCAGGGAACAGACACCTTCCTTTCTCAGTGCACATAAGCACATACACAGCCACAATACACAGCAAACCACATACAGCTCTTATACACACACAAAAGCCTGGAAGAGGAAAAGCAACCGTAAGTTGGCTGAATGAGGTGTAGCTGTAAAAACCGCAGTAAAAGCGGATTCTGCCTCAGTACACATGGACTAAGAGCTGTGCGACATCAGCTACAGAGTGAGCATTACTTCGCCCCAACTGTATTTTGGAAAGGAAAATGGCTGCTCCACACCCATGGCTGGTACTAATACTAGCAGTCAGTACTAGCACTGCCTGTCTCAGCATAGACGGTGGTACAAAGCTAGCATTCAAGAGCTCAGCAGTCTGAGAAAAAGTCCTGCCTGATGATAGTCAGGGCATGATGTGGTCGGAAATGACGAACATACCAGTTCATTTCTGTCTTCACAGTCAATTCACAAAACCATGGTACAGTGTTAACAACGCATCATATTACTTGTGGCTGTAATTCTCTCAGATGTTCAGGTGTTCTGTCTCAAGGCAAATCAATGAGTGGATGGCTTTTCTAATTAGTCTCTTATAATTACTTCAATAATTAATCCACCAGTGCTTAAATGGAATGCCCACATAGCCCATTTTCCTTATGCAATGTGAAATGAGTATTATTTGCCCCACCATTTAAGGATTTAATGGCATAAAATCCCTCAGAAGAAAAGCATGCATGCGTGAAAACACACATGTGGTGGTTGGTATATGGTTGACCCAGGGAGTAGCTCTACCAGGAGGTGTGACCTTGGCAGAGTAGGTGTGTCACTGTGGGCATGGCCTTTAAGACCCTCATTCTAGCTGCCTGGAAGTGAGTCTTCTCCTAGCAGCCTTCAGATGAAGATGTAGAACTCTCAGCTATGCCTGTATCACGCCTGCCTGGACACTGCCATGCTCGCACCTGGATGATAATGGACTGAACCTCTGAACCTGTAAACCAGCCCCAATTAAATGTCCTTTTAAGAGTTGCCTTAGTCATGATATCTGTTCACAGCAGTAAAACCTTAACTAAGACAACAAATCTAAGCAAACAGAGAGGAAAAGGATTGGGGTAGGCTGTGGAGGAGAGGACAGGAAAGGGAGCCACTGTAGAATCAAGCTGCCTCTGTACACTAAGTTTTAATCTAAATTATGCAAGGAATTTCATAAGCACAAAAGATTTCTTGACTATTAAACTCACTCCTTTTTTTTTAAATTATGAGAAAGTGCTTCAATTACTGTCATTCTACACCAAATTGTGGAAGAGTCTCAAGTGACTGGAACATGGGGGCCAGGGCAGGGATTACTATAATCCCATTATCTGATTTCCTGATTATATTTCAGCAGAAATGCCTAGGCCCTGGACTTCTAGAAAGCACCACACAACTTGTTTCTTGCAGGAGAATCCAGCTACTAATGATGTACTTACTAACTACTGAACACATGTTGGTATAGCTGCTGTTGCTGCTGGCTGTGGCTAGGTATCACAGAGCCATTGTGCAGTCAGTTCTCAGGATGCTCATCTCAACTGATGCAGAAGTGGAGGAACAAAGAGATGGAAGAACAAAGGGATGTAAGAACAAAGAGAATATAAAACAAAGAACAGTGGGGACCTTCTGATGGCCATGAGACTTCTTCACGTCCTTGTTAGGAATTTTCTCACTATAGCTCTCTTGGGTTGGTGAAGGTCTTGATCCTGGGTCATGGCCTGGAGTTTTAAATAAGACTTTGCTAATCAAATGCTTTATTTTCATTTAAAAACTCTTTAAAAGTGAAGGGGGGGGGGCTGGAAGATGGCTCACCAATTGAAAGCACTGACTGCTCTTCCAGAGGTCCTGAGTTCAATTCCCAGCAAACACATGGTGGCTCACTACCATCTGTAATGGTATCTGGTGCCCTCTTCTGGTGTGTCTGAAGACAATTACAGTGAATATCTATCTATCTATCTATCTATCTATCTATCTATCTATCTATCTAATCTATCTATCTATAGAGAGAGAAAGGAGTGATTAGCTACCAATAACTTAGCCAATGTCTCTTTAAATGCATCTTTAACATAGTAGTCACCCAGTGGTGTTGGCCTTTGGTGAAAATCAGGTGTGTGACAAATGAGTGAGGTTGCCTTGACCACACCCTACCATCCTGCTTGCCACCTGGCAGTACTGGGACATCCTCTGCCTGGCAGAAGCACTCACCTATTGTGTGAGGTTCACAATACAGACCAGACCTAACTGTGGCTTTGGAACTGAATTCTGCAATGCATATAGAGCTTATTCATATTCTTCAGGAATTATATCACTTTCCAAGCTCCATAAATGGGGGTCAGGAGCCCCTGTAATCTGTGTTCATGAAACCCAGAGAGCATAGCTGTCATCGAACTCCTGCTGAGCTGAGACCATGCCACCTTGTTGTCACTGGGGACCTTTTCACTCTGGGATACCCATTTGCTTTTTAGAGTGTTCATTATCTCCTTACATATAAACTCACACAACCATTTCTTTACGATAAAGTGCACACTCTCCATGAAAAAGAAAATAATAAGAACCCCACACACATCGCGCTTATGTTTCATGTACATAGTGAACACTTCTGTTGAAAGGCTCATCCTGTCATTTTAAACATGCATCAAAACATTTGGAAGCTCCAACAAGACATCTCTATCAGTATGTGGGTTTATTGACATAATTGGATGTAACAATGTATAACATTTATCCATTTCTCACTGAAAGACTTTTCAGCGAGACTCTTTTAAGTCCAGGCATTAAAGGTTTTTGGTGACAGTCTACAGTTGGGAAAGGCAGATGGTAAACAGAATCAGTGGTCTTTTCCAGACTTTCAACGGGTCTCAGTTTTACACTGTGTAAATGAAACAGCCAAGAGAGACAACTGTGCATGAAAAATTGCGAGTTCTACAGGAGGTGCCAGATAGCCTGCAGGGTGAAACTAAGAGCGGACAGCCCCAGCTCCCATACACCACGCACTGTGGATCTAAAACAAGGCCTACCAGCAAACACGGAATGACAGTCTTATTTCCTGTGGTTTATTAAGTTTCGTCCCTACAGATAAGACTGCCAGAAAAGCAGCTGTGGCTTAAGTGGTCTGGACATTTTACTCATCCTGGACATAAACAAAGACCGGCTCATTTAGACTCCCAGGTTCTCAGCTGCTGAGACAAGGCAGGCATGGCTCACGGAGGCCAAACATAAAGAGTGCTTGGGGTGAAGGGCCCTGGACTGTGATGGATTCCCTGAGTCATTGGGACCCTCAGGGGCCTGAGGCCTGGAACAGAAGAGTCACTGTTAACTATAGCACCTTGAACTGGCTGACCTTCACGGTCCTCCACTGCCAATAAATCCATAACCACGGTGACTGTACCACAGTGTACATCCTCTTAGGGAGTGTATATGGACCACACACAAATTATTAATGTGAACCCAGCCACTACCATTTAATCATAAACATGGACTTCATAAATATCAGGGGAGAAAAGTTTCCCAACTAGCTAAAAACACAACTAAACAAATACAGGAGGCTAATCCTAAATTAAAAATAAAACATAAAAAGAAAAGAAGTACTGCATCTACTAATAAAAGATAGGATTTAATAACACGGTAAGACACGGGCTATTGGAAGAATTAATTTGTAAAATATATAATTATTTCACAGTGACATTTGAGTGTGCATGCTCTTCTGGGTTTAGTAGAAACACATATTTGCTACTGTGGGTTGTTTTTTTTTTTTCACATTTGTTCCCTACAGTTTCTTCTCCTGTTCTATTACCAAGAATGACAGTGATGTGGTCAGAGATTACATGACTTAACAGACAATTCACCCATTGCTTTGTTTGTTTGGGACAAACTCAGAGCCTCACAAGCCAGCTCCACTACTGAGCTCACTGCCCCAAGTCTGACAATTACCTTACGCTTAATGTTTAACCATGCAACTCAGAAATGGGTGCTGTCAAGAAGGGGGTTGGGGGGGGCGCTGCTGAACTGTCGTGAGATGTAGGTCACATTCACACCCATCTAGGTATTCTATCAGAAATGTGGTAAGTGAACTGGAAGGCTGCAGAGCCTTAGGGAATCACCCGTTACAACATACATATATAACGCATTCTTTTTTCTTTTTAAAAGGTCAAATCTGGCGTTCAATTTTTCCTATGTATAGATTTAAAAAAAATTAAAACTACAGGCACAAGCCCAGTGGAGAAGTATTAAATGCTGCTTCTCCTGAGGATAATATCAGTTACCCAAAGGTCAGCAAAAGGTCATCTCCCAAACTAGATAAAACAGTAGAAAGGGGGTCCAGTCCAATCAAAAGAGTCTTTGAGTTTATTGGTCAGCTTGTTAAATTCTCTTCATAGTGTTAACACAGGTAGCTTTTTCTTAAGGCTTCCTACTTGCTCTCCCAGACAACAGAAAAAGGGTTCCCAGGAGATAGTGGTACCTGTTTACCCTGCCCATCTTGGCAGAGCCCACCAAATCAGTGGGGTCAGTTGCTGATAGGGATCACTGTGATGGTGGTAAGTCCCCCTTTTCTTAACTAAAAACAAAACTCAGTTTGCCATAGAGCAAACGAGTGTGTATACACACACCAGAGTCTTCTGGTCATGATGGGAGCATAAAGCACCCTTTCTAGCCCAAGGTCAGCCGGCTACTGTGCTGAAAGTCACAGAAGCCATGAGCTAACTGTGTTTCCCACTTTTTGTATGTTTCAAGGTTTCCCACTTTTACGCCATTATTCATTTGTCCCCACTCTTGGGTTAGACCACCAAGAATCATCCATTTGCTTTGTGATTACCGGGATGTGATGGATGGCATCTAGATTCACTTTCACATCTAGATTTCACTTGGCAAATGCACAAAAGGGAGAAAGAACAAGTCTAATAAAACTAGTTCTTCCCCCCACCCCCCAGAAGGCATGGGACCACGGAAAGTAGCTTCTTAAGGCCTGTGAGATCCCGAGGCACTGCCTAGTCAGCAAATCTTTGCAAGAGGTGATCCTCCCGCCTCAAACTGCCACCGGTCCCACCGCCGGAGCTGTCCATGAAGCGGTCGCAGGGGAACTCAATGAGGTCGGCCTCGCTGAGCGCGCACACGGTGGTGCGGGGACGGTGCGACTGGAAGCCTGAGAAGTCCGCGGACACACCAGTGCCCATGGAGCGCAGTGGCCGTCGGGTGGAGTACATGTGGCGAACGTGGACCGGGGCTCCTCCCTTCCGCCTGGCACGCAGCTTCCTCCGCAGCCATCGGGATCCCCAGGCCGCCAGAGCCAGGATCACCAACAACGCGTTGACAGCCAGCAAGACCAAGGTCAGGAGCTGGTAGTCTACGCCGCCTCGACCTCCTGCCTCTGGCAGGGTTACCAACCCTGCGCAGTGGTCTCGGGGGGCCACGGGGCAAACGCGACCCCCGAGCACGCCCTCCACGCACACTAGGTAAGGGGTGTCTCCGCGCAGCTCGTGCAGCGTAGCCGAGTCGCTGCGCTCGGGCAGGTAGACGAAGCGCTGGAACTTGGGCTGCTGGCCAAAGCGGTCGAAAAGCAGGCGGAAGCGTGCGCCGCCCTGAGGTCGGGGACTGCGGTGTTCACGAACCGCCCAGCGCACCGAGGCGCTGTTGGCGCTCACCGCCTCTACCGTCAGGTTGCACAGAATGAATTTGTTGAAGTCACAGGGGTCAGACACCAGAGGTGGCAAACCGACCCCACTAACGGACTGAACTGCGCTCTCTTGCTGCTCGGACGCTAAGCGCTGCTTTGCTGCGCGCTGCCAGCTGTCTCTGGTAGATGGTGTCCCAGAGGCGGGCTCAGACGTCGGGGTGGGCTCCGTCTGGGAAAGATTGGCTCGGGTGGGACGTCCTCGCCCCGGCTTCTCATGCAGGTCTAAGGACTGTGGGGCAGAGCCCGGAGCCGCAGCGGCAGAGGGGCCCTGATGCTGCAGGCCTGGTCCCCGCCGGCTCAACCTTAATGCGCTGCGGTTGCCCACCAGTTCCTTGGCAACCCCACCCCAGGCCACTCCTGGTAGAAGTCTCCCCCGCTGCTGGGGCTGCGGCTGCGGCTGCGGCTGCAGTGGTAGCTCCTGCGAGAGACCTGCAGGGGGCGTCATCCCCTCTTCTGATGATGTGGGTAGCGGCCACTGCCTACTGCCTGCTGTAGGGGAAGGTGAGGAATCCACGCAAGACCCATTCTGCAGCAGTTGGTCATCCAGGTAATCCAGGTACTTGCCCCGCAGGGCCGGGGGGTGGCGACACTGCACGAAGACCGTAAGGAGGCGACCCTGAGAATGCCAGTTGCCCATCCAGCGTTTCAGACCCCGCAACCGGCAGTCGCAGGTCCAACCATTGCCATCTAGATCTAGCCGGTAGAGAGCTGGACTGGCGGCGAAGATGTCCCCAGAAAGGGCGCTGAGCGCGTTGTCGCGCAGGCTGAGCTCACGGAGCCGGCCTTGGTGGCCAAAGGTGGCTGGGTGCAGAGCAGAAAGCTCATTGCCGCTCAGATCCAGTGCCTCCAAGCTCTGCAGAGGCTCCAGCAGTGTCAGGGGGAGCTGGTTCAGCCGGTTACCTTCCAGGCGCAGCTCACGCAGGGCCTCCAGCCCCCAAAAGGCCTCTGGGGCGAGGTGCGTGAGCTGGTTGTCACTGAGGGAGAGCAGGCCCAGGCGTGGCAGGTGCTGGAAGACGCGGGGGCCGAGGTGCTGTAGGCTGTTGGCTGAGAGAATGAGTGTAGAGAGGGAGCGCAGAGGGACAAAGGTGGCCGCGTGGCGCAGAGAGGGCTGCAGCTCGTTGGCAGAGAGATTGAGGAATCGAAGCTTACCCAGCTGGCTGAAGGCGTTCTTGCCCAAAAAACGGATCCGGTTAGATTCCAGGTGTAGGTAGAGCAGGTTACCCAGGGGAGCAAAGACCGCGTCTGGCAGCGCTCCCAGCACGTTCCCGTCCAGCCGTAGCTTGACCAAACTCTCCAGGCCCTCGAAGGAGCCGCGACTCAGGCGTCCAATCTCGTTGCCGTTGGCGTAAAGGATGCGCAACTTGCGCAGCGGAGCCAACGTGCCAGGAACGAGCGCCTGCAAGAGGTTGTTCCCCAGGTACAGCTCCTCTAGTCGTGAGAGCTTCTCGAAGGTCTTGGGGTGGAGAGAACGGATCTGGTTGTACTGCAGATCCAGCCGTCTGACCTGCCCCAGGCGGTGGAAGTCGAAGGCGGTTATGTTGGTGATGAAGTTGCCGCCTAGGCTGTAGGTGAGCACGTCCTGGGGACTAGGCAGCGAGCTCGTCTTGGGTACCGCGCGAAGTCCCCTGTTGGTGCATAGGAGATGCTGGGGGTGCTGGCAGTCGCAGCGCTCGGGGCACACGGACTCGGCCCGCGGCGGGAACGCCAGGCAGCCGCACACCACGAGCCAGAAGCGCACGGCACCCACACCCTCCATCGCCGCCCGCCCAGCGCGCTGCGGCCGGATCGTCTTCTGGGCCAGCCGGCTCTGTGTCTCCTCTGCATTCCCCTCGGCCGGGCCTGAGTCGCTAAAAAGGCCTCTTTCGGACTTCGCTGGTGCTCCGTCCAGTCCTTCCTCCCTGACTCTTTGTCCCGGTGGCTCGCCCGGATCTCCGCAGGCAGAGTTCGCGGAGCCAAATCAGAAGGCGCTGGGTGCTCGGCGAGTCTGGGGTGCTACTTGTTGCATTTCTGCAGAAAACTGTTTCTTCGGGTGAGCGTCGGGGGCGGGAGGAGCGAGCAAGAGTTGGTGCTTTTTGTTTGCTCTGGAGTCCGGAGAGCTGGATTCCCTGGCGCGGATTCTCCCCGCCAAGCGGATTCCCCCACTGCAGGCGGGATCCCTTCCAAGAGCTGCTGGGGTGCGGCTTGGCTGCGGAGCACCGGCCGCTAGGCCCACGTCTCCGGCCCCTGCCCGCTCGCGATCCGCGGGGACTCGTAGCGCAGCCGGAGTGGGCAGCCTGGGGGACGCGCAAGCAGCGTCCGGAAGGGACCCATGTCGGCGTAGAGCAAGCAAACCCGGCGGAAATTCGTTCTTCCCACACTCTGCCCCCCGGGGGATGCAGGCGGAGAAAGAGGAGACGGCGGAGGCAGGACAGACCCCGGCTGGGGGAGGAGGAAACACTAAGTGGCTCCGCGTCTGGTCAGCCCTAGCCCGGACGCCAAGTGAGAAAAGTAGGGATTAAAAACAGCTGTACGGGTCGGCGCGCAGGCTGGGGGCGGGGGGTGGATTACCGGGGCGAGCAAACGGGGATTGCAGACAGAGACCTTTTTATTTTAGGCCGGTTCGCCGGCGGCTTCGGAGCAGAGGCAGCGCGCCTACACTTTACCTACAATTCTCTTCCAGGTGCCACCCTGCGAGACATTGAGACAGCACGGAGTTCCCTGGCATCCTGCTCCAAGTTTGGGGGAACACAAGATTGCCTGGCAAGGCTATCAGTGGATTGTTGACAGAAGGACTGTTGCTCAGTCCTTTTAAAGTGTTTGGGTTTCTGGTGTCCTTTTGCTCTGTCGAAGGAGAGGCACCGCCTCTTTTAGGTTCCTAAACTGAATTATTTGCCGGATCTCGCTCTGGAAAACCTCTGAAGAAAGCTCAGAAGTGGAACTGTTGTTACAGTGACTGCGACATGGCCAGATTTGGCGATTCAGCTAGATTAATTCTCCTGCAATGTTAAAGCCCTTCAAATAGCCAAGGGCCTGTATACAATAAGCTGCACAGAGCCTTTGGGGATTGCTTCTTGAAAGGCCCTCCTACTTTGTGCCAGAATCTTGAACGTTTTCAGGCTCCAAGGTGCTCAGGCTTGGATTTGTTGGGGGTGTCGGGTGTTATATATTACCCTTTATTATTAATACACAATAGTGAACCATTTTTTTATCCAGGGTTCCGTTAGGGCCAGTGTCTGATAAAATGAAAACAATCAAGAAATAGCTGTTGCTTATTATTTGTTCATACAAAACAACATTTTGAAAGTAGCCTTTCAGGTTTTACTGTGTGCTAGCAGTGTGGAAAATTAGAGCCCATATCCTGGCTTCAGTAGGCTGACCTTCTGCATGGGAAGGGTAGTGCACTGACAGATCACATAGCAAACTGAACAAGGAAGAGGAGAAATCTGTAAAGATCCAAATAGTTTAGTCACTCTGCTATGTCATTGTCTTGTTGAGCAGTTTACCAAGGGGGAGTGATGGAGCCATGTGCTGAACCTGGCAGGGTGGTAAGTGAAGACTTCATGGGTACAGCAGTGACCCCAATTTTGGTGGGAGAGGGTTTTGGACTAAAACAGGTAAGTCAGTAGTGAAGTACACCCAGTTTACTGTGATTTTCTTTGAGCTTCAAATAAAAGGCAACTATGGAGACATGAGTGTTTGTTTTACTAAAATGTAGCAAGGAGTTTACTTTTCAGTTATTGTGACAACCCTGATCTCCTCACTCCTCTGAGTGTAGCTGCAGAAAGGAGGAGGACCTGTTCTGGTACAGTGTTACATACCTTGCCAGTTCTGCTGATCTTGGTCAGAGACACTGTCCTTGCTGGGAACGAGGATCATATGGGGTTCACGGAAGAAACACCCTCCAAGTGCTGCTGACTTTTAGGTGAACAGTCCCCAGAGATGCCTGGGAAGGACCTGCTTCCAAGTGCCCACCTCCCTCAGTGGATAAGTACAGGTCAGTTGGGAGGCTGAGAGATGCCTGATATGGAATCGGGAATAGCAGGAAGCAAATCTCAGAGATTGGCATGAACCCATATCAACTCTGGACCTTCTGCAGACCTTCTCAGAACTAGGATAAGCAAAGGGGAGGAAGGGCACCTCCACATGGCTCTGCAGTGTGGCTGGATCTCTTAACCTCCCGTACAGATAGATACAGATACCTCTAAGTAAGACTGACAGAGTTATCCACTATCTAAAGATAATGCATGTGTACACACACACATACACACACACACACACACACACACACACACACACGCCAGTGTCAAATAATTCCATCAGGAGCCTGTATTGCCAATGAAAAAGCACCACCCACAGCTTTGTCTCAAAGAGAATTGCTCTTCCCTCACATTCTATTTTCTTGAAACAACCCATTTGCTACAGGTGGTTAACACAATGGGTATGATGGAACATGTTTCTAGTTAGTAGGCACAGTTTCTGATGGTAGGTGGTAGTGGTACCCGCAGCCCAACATTAGCAAGGAAGAATATTTTGAACTCTACAGAGAAAGGGGAAGCACACAGCACTCAAAACAAAACAAAAAACAAGTGCACCTTCTTGAAAAGCATGTGGCCTGAGGTCAGCTTTACAAGAGAGAGGTATTTAAATAACCCAGAACACATTGATAAGACATTTCTATAATATGATATGCCCGGGTGTTTGGTTTATTTACTGATAGCATTTCTCATTCAGGAGTTATAATAAAAATTTACTTGAATTTGAATCTTAATCGCCCCAACCACCACCCCAACTTCCATAGCAAAGAGCTGTAGCTGCTCCAAATCTACATTTGCTTGGAGAACTCACTGCTACTGGAACACTAGGGAGAAGCATCCTGGAGAACTCAATGGGAGTGGGTACTGATAAGATGCAGAGCTGGACCACAGGGTGGAACCAGGTGGTGGGAGGCTGCTGACCAGGCAGCCTGGATGGTACCCAGTGATGCCAACTGAGAGGAGGAGCTGGGAGCTCCGGGAAAAGGCCCCAGGATACTCCAGGAAGCCTGTGCTAGGTTTCAGAGCTGATGATGTTACCTACATAGAAGTGAGCACCTGATGGAGGAGAAGCCTAAAAAGACATGCAGTGCAGGGATTCAGGAAGTTTCAACTCCACCTGTATCCTTGGTGTCCAAGTTGAGTCTTGGTTCTTCCTCCCTGCTCCCTGCTCCCAGAAATAAGACTCAGACTCAAAACATATTTACCATATATATTTTTTAATCAAAATCTATTTGGCCACATAGTTGGGCTCTTCTCTGACTACATCATAACTTAATTAACACACTTATTCTAATCTACATTCTGCCACATGGCTGGTTACCTGTGCTTAGGTACCGGGGGACCATCTCCTCACATCTTCCCCAGGGGAATCTCCCGTGCCTGGCTCTATCCCAGAATCCCCTCTGCATGTTCTACCTCCTTTAGGCCATCAAATTTGTTATTGACAGGTGCACATCCATCCACATCCAGACAGACAGATAGACATCAGATATATTCTCTGCCCCTCAGGATGGCATGCATTGGTTCAATTCTTCAGCAGCATCACACAACACAAGCTCGTGGGATGTCTTGAAACACTTGTTCCTTTCATCTCCTTGAAAGGTTTCACCAGAGAGTAGACATTACACTCTGTAGTGAGAGAAATCTATACTTAGATACATAAAATAGGTCCTTGGTTTTGGTGGTATGGTTGGCAAGTGTAGGGCAAACATCTGGACCAAGATACTCACCTGTATAACATACACTTGAGCACTGATGATATTATATTATATTGTACAGTCAGCATCACCCTTGGAGTATGGCAAATGGGCTTCTTTCCCATGTCCCATGTCTTGAAGGACCACGTATTAGCTTTCCTCAGATGGTGTCCCTCCCGCTAAGAGCATAATTTCAGGTCTCCACAGGGATGTCCCTCCATTGCCAAGAGCATTCTGGCTCAAGGCCTCTGAGATCCAGGATTTCACTGTCTGTTTTACTGAGTCTTTGTAGGTCTTGTCCAGTCGTTCTGGGAGCAATCAGGCTGCATGGTGTATAGTCTAGATAGTCAAGAGAAGTCCAAGAGACTTCTCTTATGAAGCCAATCTTGAGACAGGGCTGGGGTTTTTTCAATAGGATATGCTGAAGAAAACACTGGAACGTGGGGGTAAGAACTGTAAAGAGGACTTGGGGGCCTGGGAACCTGAGACCTCCTTTCTCACTAATTCTAGGCTCTTTGAATATCAGAGAGGCCTGAAAGACCAAGCCAAAAAAATATAAGAGTTTAATGGAAAACACTTTTTAGTGAGTATGAGTTCTTTATTCTAATGTAGCTAGATAAGGCAAAGTCATGGCTGTCTCCATCCAAATAACTGTCTCATAACTATAAACTGTCTAGTAATTATAAACTTTTTGTTAATGGCTAGATTCCAGCTTGATCAGGTTCTGGGAGAGTCAAGTTTCAACTATGTTTTCATGGATAATTGACATAATCTCAGCTGGAGATCATGGAAAGAAAGCTTTTCAGAAGATGACCTGTGCATTGTGCGCTTTGAAAACTTGCACTCAAAATCTCTACCACACCAGAAGGAGTTGGGGCTGGTTCCATGGCACATACATATGCTACAGGGGTCCTCAGATGCGCTCTCCCAGGCACAGAATCTACTTGGGCTTGCCAGGGATATAATGGGTGTCTTCTCCAGAAAACCTGTGATCCCATTCAACTTTCCTTATAAAGATCTGAAGGAGTCTGGGCTGCATCTTCAGCAGCTCCTGGGCTGAGTTGACTGTTACGGATAGGGTGAAGGTAGGGTTAAGGAGAGAGTTCTGTCCAAGGCTCCTCTGGCACGGGGTTGGGGATGGGGGTGGGAATATCAGGACCTGGAGCCAGCCAAGCCTGCTGGAGCAGCGCCCTGGATCTTTCCCAGGGCAGCCAGCAGAGCCGGCAGCTGTTTCCTCACTATGTGTGAGCCAACTCCAGATAGACAGTGTGGCCCCTGACACAGACAAGGTAGGAAACCAGAGAGTTCCCTGTAGTCTTTTACCGTGGTATCAAAGTAATCAAATGAACCTCCCCAAAGTTGGCTTTTGCTACCTAAATGAGCTTTCTCTGATCCCCAGTCTGAAAATCAAATTTCTTGTGCTAAGTAAGGAGGGGATTCTGGAAGGTGAATGAGGGAATCACTGGTTTAATATCTGCCAATGCACCATTTTCTCCTTTGGGACATAACAGCAGTGCAGGCATCTGGATAAGGACCAGAATGTCTAGTGACAAAGTCACAATGTATGCTCATGAGTTCACTGGATGATTTTTTTTTTAAAGACACACTCAAGGTTGAGAACAGACAGTACTTTAAATCACTTCCTTATGTCTGATCGCAAAGGCTGATTATAAGTAAGCGCTTGAGATACTTTATATTTTAGAGCTGTGTGTGTGTGCGCGCGCGCGTGTGTGCACGTGTGAACTTGTGGGCTTATGTGGATATTGGCAGAGAGGGCAATTGACAGGTGAGCATTCCTAAGTTCAAACCTGAAATTCGAAACTCTCTAAATTGAAAGTTTTATGAATATCACGTAGACTTTAGAGTATTTAGAGTGTTTAAAAAATATGCATTTATTTTATGTGTGTGAGGGTTTTGCATGTAAGCATGTGTGTGAACCATGTTCCAGGATCCCCTGGACTTAATTTATGGATGATTGTTGTGGGTGAATATGAATGGCCATGTTGATGCTGGGAAGTGACCTTGTGTCCTCTGCAGTAGCAGTCTATGCTGTCACCCACTGAAGGGTCTCTCCAGCCCCACTTGGGACTTTTTAAGATTCAGGCAGCTCAACCTGTAACAATAATAATAGTAAATGGGACTTACTGAAGGGATGAGCTGAGCAGCCTGCATACAATAACCTACTTTGTTTCCATGACTACCTTGATATGCAGGAACTGCTACCACACTCATTTAACGGTGAGCAGTTAAAAATACAGGATCTTTTTCAGGAAGTTGTCTCCTGGCCACTGTGTTCAAGGACATTCCCCACTTTCTCTTCTATGAGATTTAGTGTATCTGATTTTCCGTTGAGGCCTTTGATCTACTGGACTTGAGTTTTATACAGGGTGATAAATATGAGTCTGTTGCCTATTTATTTATTTATTTATTTACATGCAGACAGCCAGTTAGAACAGTGCCATTTGCTGAAGGTGTGTTTCCCCCTCTTATATGGTTTTTGCCTCTTTGTCAAAAATCAAATTGATATACGTGTGTTGGTTTGTTTCAAGGTCTACAATTCAATTTCATTGATGGACTTGACTGTCTCTATACCAAAACCATGCAGTTTTTATCACTATTTCTCTTTAGTACAGCTGGAGATAAGGGATGATGATACCTCCAGAAGTTCTTTTATCATTTAGGATTGTTGTTAGCTATCCTGGGTGTTTTGTTTTTCAATATGAAGTTGAGAGTTGTTCTTTCAAGGTCTGTAAAGAATTGTGCTGGAACTTTGTTGGGGATTGTATGGAATCTGTAGATTGCTTCTGGTAAGATGGCCATATTCACTGTTAATCCTACTTCTCCATGAGCATGAGAGAGCTTCCCATCTTCTAGTATCTTCCTCAGTTTCTTTCTTTAGAGACCGGACATTCTTGTCATACAGGTCTTTCACTTGCTTGGTTAGAGTTACACCAAGATATTTTATGTTATTTGTGGCTATTGTGAAGGGTGTTGTTTCCCTAATTTCTTTCTCAGGCCATTTATCCTTTGCATAAAGGAGGGGTACTGATTTGTTTGAGTTGATTTTGTATCCAAAGGTGTTTATCAGCTGTATGAGGTTCTCTGATTGAATTTCTGGAGTTGAATAACAATATCTTGACTTCTTCCTTTTCAATGTGTATTCCCCTGATCTCCTTCAATTGTCTTATTGCTCTGGCTAGAACTTCAAGTACTAGGATCAGGATCTAAGATCAACATTGACAAATTGGACCTCATGAAACTGAAAAGCTTTTGTAAGGCAAGGACATTTTCAATAGGACAAAACAGCAGCCTACAGGTTGGGAAAAGATCTTCACTAACCACCCCTACATCCTATAGAGGACAAAT
>CACVCL010020460.1:0-47500 GCA_902729485.2 Mus minutoides | reverse complement strand
CATTTTCTCATCTGTAAAAGGGGACAAATCATACTTGCTCAGTGTGAGAGTTTGGGAAAATATATGTGGAAGTGCCGAGAACACAGAGCTCAGAAAACAGGAGCAGCGCCTATACTTCAACAGGAGTGTCTTCTCAATGAAAATGCGAGGCTTAGGCAGAGACCCATCCACCTGGAGTACTTTGTTGTCCTGGGTAGCAACCAATACAGGATCTTTATTTAAACGGTTGACATTTAACAGAGGTTAGGTTGAACCAGAAGCCTTACCTTGACTCTATACGCTGCTATAACAAAATGGTAGGGATTGGGAAGTTTATGAGAAACAGAAAGTTACTGATTATAGATGTGGGAGCTAGGAGGCCCAAAATCAAAGTGATCGTGTCTCACCATATAGTGAGTGTCTCCACTCTACTCAAGAGTGCCCTCCAGAGGGAAAAGGCAGCTCTATCTCTGTGCACCCCAAACCAGAACTGAATTTTGGGAGGGGCCCAAACAAACCACATCAAGGAGGAAGCCACACTCTGCTTCTTCTGCCTTCCCCTGCAGGTTGGTTTTGTCTTTCAATATTTGCTTCTTCTCTGAGCGGCCTGAGTTCTAAGCACACACAGTTTTCACCAACCATATTCTCACTGGAAATCTGATCAGACAGGCCTAACTCCAGACTTTCTGTGCCTTCATGAGTTCATACTCGAGATCCTTTGACCACACTGCACATAGGTTTCCTGCTCTGTGTGGTGATACACTGGTGGGGGGGGGGGGGACTTAGTGTCAGTGTGGCCTTTGAGGTATGAAGTGATCATGCAGGACAGGGAGGGGATCCTATAGCAGGCTGCTCCTCACTGCCATATCTTGATCTTTGGGGACTCACAGAGCACAGTGGCCAATTCAGGCTTTCAGAAATTCTGCAAAGTTTTACAATTGTCCTAGACTGTTGGCCTGGCTTGAGGGACATTGAGGTAAATATTCTGTATAGCAGTGAATTAGTTAGCACTTTGGCTCCCGGAGGGACTCACTGCACCGGCCTAAGAGCTCTCTGCATTCACAAAAGAAAGACACACACACCAGCTAATTTTAACGTGCCTTGAGTAGCTCAATGGTTGGGCACTTGCAAACCTCCCTGTGACTGGAAAACACTTTCCTCCAGTATTCCTGAGAGTTAACATCTTTTAAAATTCTATATTTCATCTTTGTTACACCAGACCCAATTGGGGAAGTGGCCCCTAAGCGAGCCTTTAAGTTTCATCTTTCTGCTTCCCTGTTACTGCGATTCTCTTCCTCCTCTTCCCTTGGTCCCTTGCCCACACAATCTAAAAGTCCCGCTCCATCTCCCTGCCCAGCCATTAGCTGTATGACAATTCTTTGTTACCAATTGAAGTCCACTACAGGCAGGGGCCCTCAGGCCTGGAATAGGAGCTTTAAGAGCTGGATTAAGACAAAGCTTTAGAACCAATTCCCAACAGATCTGAAGTGTTGCTTTCTTTTCAGTTATAAATATAAGCAATGAGTTGCATCTCTTCACTGGAATGCTATTCAGTTCACACACTGTGTTGGGAAACACAGTGTTATTTAAAAGCCTGTATGCTATACAGTGGACTGTAGGTTTTCACATTGTGTATGCTATACAGTGGACCGTAGGTTTTCACATTGTGTATGCTATACAGTGGACCGTAGGTTTTCACATTGTGCTTGTCTGGACTCAACTCAGGATATAAGATGGTTTAATATTAATACACAATAAGAAGGATAGTATATATGGATATATATATACTATGCTTGTCTCTCACAGTTCCAAAAGCTATCAAACTAACTAGACTCTTCCTTCCACCAGGATACAGATGTTAGAACCTGTTCTCAAAGCTGAGAACACCATTGAGTATGCTGAGGATTTGGGCTAAATAACTGTCGACTCTTCAAAGTATTGCTTAGCCAGCATACTAGTATTGATGGGGTGATTTCTGGGAACTCTGCCCTTTGGAACAGCATCAATGGTAAAACCCTCAGGGTAACTCCTCAAAGATGCTCAGGTGAAAAGGCCCCTTTGGTAATCACGATGTGAGTCTCATTTTTCCTGGAGGTGATAGTATGTAAGTACCAGCTTAACTAAAATTGCAGAGTCACTTTCCATCCCTAAACAGATGGCTACAAACACCTGCCTGAATAACAAGTATTAACGACTGGCACCACAGTGTCAATCCTGTGCCAACTACAGCTCTGAGGCCCCTGGAAGTAATCAATCACTAAATCCCCAACGACCGCTCCAGGAACGTTCATTGTCCATTCGACCCTAGATAATGCAGCCGACGCAAAGAAAGATCCAGTAACAGGTACAGGGTCACCCAGCTAGACAGCCACACAGTTGAGACTTAAATTAACAGTTTAAAACAATTTCTCTGTGTGATTTTCATGTGAATCTTTGATCTAAGTGTCCCTGTTATGAATTTTGGAGTCACTTAAAGAACTTATTTATTTATGTGTTGGGGAGGGTAGAGGTATGGAGGGGAATACCCTTGGATGTCAGAAGGATATTGGAGTATCAGGTGGTTGTGGACCATCTAGCCTGGATGCTGGGAACCCAGTCACCCTAGCCACCTTGGTGATCTAGGACAGCTTGGAGTCTGAACTGAGAGTTCAACAAGAATTTCAAGTAAAGAACCCCAGAGCCTGTCCCCTCTACTGCCAGGGACTGGTGGAGCCAGAACTCAAACCATTCTTAAGAGACCTCCAGACGGAGTTCTCTTCCTTGCGGGCTTGCCCGTCAGCCACAGCATGTGTGGGAGAGCTTGAAATCTGAAGTCCAGTCCTCTGGAAGAGTAGAAAGTGCTATTGGCCACAGAGTCATCTCTTCAGCCCCCCCATAGCCAGTTTTTGTACTTAATATTTTCCAGAGTAACTCATCTGCCCCTTCAAATACATTGTTTGAACTACAGTGTTTTGAAATACAATTCCTACAGCAGAAATTCCAAAGCCATCAATATTGGTCTATTCTCACACAGAACTTAGTATTTTTTTCATCCTTACTATCGATGGATAGTCATTTGCTTTATGGTGGCATCACTGGGTATATTGTTTTATATTAGCCTTCTGCTTTTGTGGAAGCAGTATATATGCATTGTATAAACTCAGAAAATATGCATTAGCAAAAACAATAATATAAAATACTGCACCCCTACCATGAGAGGCTGGATAATGGTCCTTCAAAGGTCTTTACAATTAGTGTCTGCTCCTCAAACTTAAAGATACATTAAACTCCATCACATGTAGTAAGGGAGTGATGGTCTGTGTAATCAAGGTCGCTTATCAGTTGACTGTAATAAAGGGAGAAGATCCTAGACTCTCGAGAAGAGACTGGAAAGAGAAGAGACATGTAGAAATATCTGAGAACTGTAATGAAGACTAGCCATTGCTGACGTGGGAAAAAAACAATGGTCATGAGCCAGGAATATAGGGAAGAGTTAGGAGTTGGAATAGGCAGGAAAATGTATTCACTCTTCTAGCCACTAAAGGACAGCATCTCTACCCATATTTTGACTCAGATTCAATGAGACTCATGGCCAATTTCTGCCTGGATTAGTGTTGCTCTTGCTGTGAATTAATACCAAAACTCAAAGCAACTTGTGGAATATCTTAGTTATGATTTCCATTGCTGTGAAGAGACCCATGACCAAAGCAACTCTTATACAGGAAAACATTTAATTGCGGCTGGCTTAACAGGTTCAGAGGTTTAGTCCATTATCATCATGACAAGTAGCATGGCACCGTCTAAGTAGACATGGTGCTGGAGACAAAGCTGAGAGTTCTACATCTTAATCTGAAGGTAGCACAAGGGGACTGTGTCACACTGGGTGTAGCTCAATGTGACATCTCATAGGAGATCTCAATGCCCACCTTCACTTCCTCCCATAAGGCTACATCTACTCCAACAAGGCCACACCTACTCCAAGAAGGCCACACCTCCTAATAGTGCCACACCTTATGGGCCAAGCATTCCCACCCATGAGTCTATGGAGGCCATGGCTATTAAAACCACCTCAGGAAGGAAGAGCTTATTTCACTTATGATTCCATATCACACGGTCCATCAAAGAAGGAAGTCAGGGCAGGACTCAACCAAGGAAGGAACCTGGAGTGGATGCAGAGCCATGGAAGACTGCTGCTTACTCTCTTGTTTCTCATGGCTTGTGCACTTTGCATTCTTATAGCTTTCAGGACCATTAGTCCAGGGGTAGCACTGGCCACAGGGACCATTGAAGTGGGCTCACCCATATCAGACATCAATCAAGAAAAAGCACCACAGGCTTGCATCCAGGCCACTCTGTTGGGGGCATTTTCTCACCTGAACTTCCCTCTTTCCAAATGACTCTGGAGTATATAGAGTTGAAACAAAACTAGCCACTACAAACCCTGACCTAGATATAACAAATGCATATTGCTCTATGCCACCAGGACTTTCAGTAGTTTGTTATGATGGCAATGGAATACTACTACATCTACACATTTTCAAAGTATAGCCTTATACAGGCTTAAAGGTATATGTGGAATGGGGGTGGGAAGGCAAAGGAGTGGGGTGATTTACCTTAAACTAAAGATGTATGAAGAAGCCTTGCAGAAACCTACTAGTGTGTAAGCTGATTTTAAAAATATAATACACAGAAGTACTTTGCATGTGCAGAGAGTACTGCTCCAAGAAGACATGTGTCATTAGTCAAAAATCTGAGTGTCATGAATGAGATACCTCCCTAGAAGTTCTTGGTCAAGAGGTACCAGGTTTACTCAATGCAAATCAGGCTATTGTGATTGCTCATGGTTTCATTCCATAACTAGATGATAAGACTCTTGCTGGATTCATCATTCACTTTGGATGGAAGACATGAAGAGATCAACCTTGAATGATTCAACCTGTTGGCCAGCTTACATGGTGCCAGACACCAATGGTCTTACACAGTGCTAGAGCCTGCATGCTACAATACTGAACTGCCAGACTAGATGTACCTACCAGTACAATAGCAGAGGAATATTGGTTATGGGGTAGTTAACAACTTTCTGAGCAGTTCTGAGTCCTTCAGGAAGGATTTCTGACATTATGAGCCTTGTCAAGTGCTTACAGTGCTGTAGGGATAATTTACTGTTATTCTGTTAAAGAGTCATGCTGTCATACTGCCTTCTAAATACTTCTGTTTACACCTATAGATCTGATTTGTTCTCAACTATGATTCGAAAAGTCTATTCTCCCAATGAGTAAAAGGTTTAATGAAGAGAATGGTAAAAGGGTCAAGTATCAACCATAAATGCTCAGCTATCTCAACCTCCTCCACCCAAGGCACAGGGAACATTTGCAGAAGAGTGCTCAGAAACAATATAAGAACTGACCGATGAGGAGGGAAGCTGGGAGGGGATAAATCTGGCCATGATGGGGCTGCTGCACACGTTAACTCGCAGTCACTGTGATTACCTGCACAAGATCTGGACAAGATCAAGCTAGTCAGAATTCCAACATAAAGGGTGGGATGGGGCTTGAGGCCACAGCCTTGGGAGAGGAGGACTGGATGGTTGCTGAAGAGGAATTGGTGACTCTCCCCAGGGTCATGGCTGCTAGTAGGCTGTCCATGCCTCAGTGTATGATGTCAAACCCATGGACATGTGGGCAGTACTTGGTCTCAAGGAATTATCAATAACCAAAAATGGAGGAGGAAAGTTTGGAGGGAGTTGGGGTGGGGGACTTTAGGGGGAGCTGGAAGGAGGTAATGATGGAAGAATATGATCAAAACACATTGTATAAATGTATTAAATTCTCAAAGAATAAATGACGAAATAATTTAAAGATGTATCACATCAGCTAGCTAGAATATATCTATATCTGTCATTTTATATACAGGAGACTTTTTAAGATTTACTTTTTATTATTTTTAAAATTCTGTATGTGCCCACTCAAATACAGGTACCCACAATATCCACAGGAATGGGATACCTCTGAATCTGGAATTACGTATAGGCAGTTGTGGCTCTTCCAACATGGGTGCCAGGAACTGAACTCAGGTCCCTGGAGGAACAGCAGGAATGCTTAACAGCTGCTGACCTTTCTCTCTAGCCCAGCAGTGATCTTTCTTTTTTAGAAATAATGTGAGGCCATAAAGATGTAACCTTCCTGCCAATGTCTGTTTGCCATTGCTGTGAGGTAATAACTAAGGCTGCATAATCTGAAAGGAACTAATTCTGGCCTACAGCTCGGGAGGTGCCAGCTCACTGTGCCAGCATCTTCTCAGCTTCCAATAAAGAGCATGTGCTGTGCTGTGCTGTGCTGTGCTGTGCTGTGCTGTGCTGTGCTGTGCTGTGCTGTGCATGGGGCCAGGGGAGCAAGAGGGATGTGAGCGTGTGTGGAAGAGATTCTAAGTGAGAGATAAAGCAGAAGAAAGAATCCATCCCTGTGTTAATTAACCCATGATCCCATGAAATTCACAGATCCCCCTGTGAGGTCGGAGCTCTTGGGATCTAATTGACTCATAAGGTCCCACCAAGCCCCCACACTGCTCTATTGGTAATGACTTGGTAGAACAAACCACATCCAGATCCCAGCCCTGCCTGATTTCTTTCAGTCGTTGTATTCTCTGGTGATAAATTTTCATGGTATGTAATACTCACTCAGACCATACTCAGCTTTCACTGGATACCCAGAGCCAGGTCAGGAATGTGCATTAAGTATTATATGTTGCTTAGGTATTTTAATATCTAAAACAGTGAGTTTATTTTCCAGCTCAGTATCTGTCTGATTGCTTCTCCATATTTTCCACCCCTGCTTGTTCTCATCCCCTGTATTTTCTGTAAATTGGAAGTTAGGACTAAAAGCCTGGATAATTACAAATTATGTATATTCCAGAATACATCTTGGCTGCAATGGTATGTTTCATTTAGCATTATGAACGAAGGCACAAGCCATATAGTGCCACCAAGACTGAAGACCACTCTGTATGGCTCCACTGATACCAGTCCTAGAAACTCATACCAGGTTACAGAGACCAGAAGTGATTAGTCTGGGAACAATGGGACTTGGCAGGACTGGACTCTGCAAGATTTGCCAGATGGTGGCTGTCTTCTGGATCTTTCTGTCTAGGTTATAGAATGCCCTCCAAGGGTTCAGCTTAGTGAAGTTATCCTCTGGAGTAAACAGAAAGTGCTCTGTGGGACATGACTTTAATGTGATCCAGACACCATATTTCTCTTCATTCATTCATCTCATGGCCAATCCCACCTCACAATCTTGTCTCGATTGATACTGATTGCAAACTCTAAGTACCATTTACTCAACGTTCCCTTTCTTCTTTAGACTCATTAGGTGCCGCTGCTGGAGGAGGTGGGCAGGGGGAGCTTTCCCCAATTAGCTGGGGCATTTGCTACCCTGAGAAACAGTTTGTCCTGAGGGAACAGGAAACACTCCACCCTTTAATCATCAATTTTCAAAGACGGAAATTTGGTATAATTTCAGTGATGACAACCTGTCATTCCCTTGCTTTATCTCTTTATTGATTTATTTATGGGAAGGGCGCATGCAGATGTAGTAGCATCAGGATGGAGGTGGGAAGACAACCTGTGGGAGATGATCCTCTCCTTCCACCATGTGGGTCCCAGGGATCAAATTTGTTCCAATCAGGTTGATGGAAGATGACGGTGACCATGAGCCAACTCCGCAGCCCTCTGCCCCTCTCTTTCTGAGAATCATGGGCTCACAGATTTACACAAATCCAGAATGCTTCCATGTGAATGCAGTATCACTCTGCTAGATGCGTGTTGAATTTGTTTTTTTTCAGTTCTAGGATATTTTTAGTTGTAATTTTTAATTAATTCGCATCAGTTCAATATCAAAACTAAGTGAAAAAATATTCAGAGAGAACCTGACTTTTGACACCTCCCCCTAATCCGCATTGCTTCGTCCTAAATGCTCACACATTCCTGATGGGATAATAAAGGAACTGATGTTTCAGGGAATCGTTCTTCAGTTTCTTTGTACAGCTAAACCTGTGCATGTCCCTCATCTAGAAATACCCAACACTACACATTTGCCCAAGAGAAGCAAAGACATGTTGTTGTTGTTGATGTTGTTGTTGTTGTTGTTGTTAATTATAAGAAAATAGTCGCAGTTGCCTCATGTTAATAGCCTCCAACTGAAAGCAATCTATGTATCCACTATCAGTTAAAACCATGAGCCAACTGGCATGTGTTGGAATGCTACTCTGAAAGAAACAGGGGCCACACATAGTGGCACATGCCAGCTTGTGGATGATCCCAAACTGCTGAGCAGCAGAACTGAACACAAACACATATGTCTGACACAGAGATATAATCATGCCTCCCTCAGAACCCTTTATAACAGAGATCGTAGATCTGTTGCATAACTCTTAGACTCACCTAATAATAATTGGTATGGCTAGGCTGACAAAATGGAATGAAATCCTTGGAGTAGACTGAGTGGCATAAAGAGAAAATATGTGTTTTCGTAGTCCTAGAGGCAGGAAGGTCCATAACCACCAGGCTATTTAGTATGGTCAGGTTCTGATAAAGCTTTCTCTTGATGGCAGGCATTGTATTCTTACTGTGTCCTCACGAGGCCCATAGTGGGGAGACAGACACAGACTCAGAGACAGAGAGATCTGATGTTTCCTTTTTATAAGAACACTAAACACATCATGGGATTCTCTACCTTAGTAACTTCATCAAAGCTAATTACTTCCCAAAAGTCAAATCTCCAAATATCACACCACATATAGATTTGTATGTGTGTATGTGGAGGTGGTATCACATTTAGCCTGAAGATCCTAGAAACATCAAATGGGCACTGGCCAAATCTCATCTCTAGGGATTCTGTTTCTGCTGGTTAGGATTGGAAATGGCATCTGTACGATTTTACACTTGGTTGTCACATGCAGCCAGAAATGCAGACCTCTGCTGTATACCTCATGCTCAGGTTGAAGACTGTTGGCCATAGCACCGACACATATCAGGATCATGTCAACATTCAGACTCTGACCCCATTCCAGACCTATCCATCCAACCCTGTCTCTTAATAAGGAGACCCCAGGACCGTATGCCTGCACTACTATTTTTTAAATTGTGGTCTGCAGTCTCCTGCACAGATGTGGGAATACTCCTCTAATTCATTTTAGGTTGAATCTCAATGGATGGGCATTTGGTCATCAAACCAAGTTTCTGCCTTTTTCATCTGAGAAGCCTGTCAAGGTGGGTGGACCTTGCCTTCAAATCACAGTACTTCAGTGTAAAAACATATACATTCCCTATATATCATTGCCTTTTAGTAAACCAGAGAAACCAACAAGTATAGCCAATATTAATGAAAAAGTCAGGATGGATTTTGAAAATCTATTACTCCCACTCCAGTGGGCCTGCTGCCGTGATTGATCTCTTCCTGACTTTCAAGGAGACTCTCAAGTCCATGATGCGTTTGCATTCTAGTTGCAAAACAAGAGACAAACAGCACCTAGCACAGAGCATGAATATGGTGAAGTTGATGAATAGCTCAGTAAAGTAGGGAAACAAGAACCAGCGGTGCCTAAATAGATAACAATCTGTAACATTTAGCGTAGCCTCATGTTAGGACACTAGAGGTTGTGATCTCTGATGACTTTGTCTTGCATATGGGACTAGAACTGCAAATCTGATTACTATAGTAGAAATGTTGCTAGATATATAGCCTTACCTGGGGTTCTAGAAGTAAATCCAAGGCATTGCCACCCATCAAGATCAGCTCATGAATATGGTTGTGGCATTGAACTGTTTCCTGCCTTGCAGACACACAAGTGGGTAGGATTCTACTGTTCCATCACAGAAGCCCAGACACGTGCTTAATTTTTAGGAACAGTTAATTTCCCAAACCTTGATGTGTGTGTGTGTGTGTGTGTGTGTGTGTGTGTTATAGCCGGATATTTAAATTCTAGATTCAGGGACTATTTCTGCTTCTGGGAATTACTCTTCTCATTTTTCCTCTAATCTCCAGTTGGAACCATCTTTTCTGCTAGTATAACATGACTAAACTGTATGCTAAGATGTATGAAAGGTACTTTCTGGTTTAGTTCATAGTAACATTGTATTCTGTCCAATAAGCTAAAAGTAAAGCGGGAAGGCGTCCAGCTGTGTTAAACACCTATGTGTGTCTGCAGAAGTATATAAACCCATCTTCCCAACAGGGGAGCCTCATTAAGGATTTGGATTTACATTTCATTTACCAAATGCTGAGGGCTGGCATCCATGTAATTAGTTATCAGATTCAAAACAAGTTCTCACTGACTTTCTGTAGCATGCCCAAGAGAGACATACTTGAAACTAAAAATTTTTGCATTGGGTATATGCAATGAGAATTTCTAGTCCCAAATTCCCAGTTATAGGAAAAAGACCTTGCTACTTACTGGATCAGTTTAAAAATTTTTAGAGTGATTTATTGCGTATCTTTTCCCATTTATCTTCCAAAACAACATTAGAAGACAGTGAATTTTTCCCCTTAGACATTGTATATAGGAAAATATATTTTACATTAGCAAAATAACCGACACACAGAATTGTTAACTCTTTTTTGAAATCAAAAAGTTTTCTATTCTTAATAAAGGTAATAAATAAGATTCTTGTTTCCAACATAATACTTTTATTGATTATTTGAGAATTTTGTATCATGTTCCCCCATCACACTCTCTTTCCAGTCCTCCCAAGTCCACCCCCTCCACCCTGTGACCATCACTCCCTCCAAAAGAAGAAGAAACTAAACAAAACAAGTCCAATGCGTGTTGCCCATAAACTCCCTGGAGCATGGTCAAACTCCCAGTGGCCAGCCCCCTAAAGAAAGCTGAGCCCTACCCCACTCGCAGCCCTGCCAGAAGCCTTCCATTGTGGAGAGCTACACTAAGCAACCTTATCACAACTTTTAGGAATTCTCTTCTATGGCTTCCTGTCTAAAATGCTACTTTTGAGGGTGGGGGGTGTAACAGAACAGTTCTTCATCCCTTTGTCTCAACTGTGAGTCTGTAGTCATCAATATCACTGCAAAAGTAGCTTCCTTGCCTTTCACAGTCAGCAGGAGCATGGATCACCGACTCCTACACAGGTCTCTGACATCATCATAAGCCACGGACCTCAGCATGGTCTCCAGTGGCAGTACAGACCACAAGTATCAACATGGCCATTTGCACTGGCCACAGACACCATCGTAACCTTCAGAACAGGCCAAGAATATCAACATGGTCTCTGGGACAATTTGTGTCCATGGACCATGGACACCAGTGTGGCCTCCAGAGGTAGCCTGGCCTACAGCCATCAACATGGCCCCAGGGGGCAGCATAGAACAGGAACATCTGCACTGGCTCCAGTGGTTACAAGAACTGTGGACATCAACATGCCATGCCCCCAGCAGGACCATGAACCCAGACACGGTCCTGGTGGCAGCCTGGCCCATGGACATCAACATGGCTTCAGGTAACACAAACCAGGGACATCTGCATATCCTTTGGTGGTAACACGGGTCAAAGATATCAACAAAGCCCCTGGCTGCTGTAGGACCACAGGCATCCATGTGAACCTCCTGGCTGCCATAGGGCAGTGCTGTTACTACCCCTCATCCCCCACCCCTACTCCTGACTATCTGCCTCCGAGAAGGGCAAGCAGCAATTGCATCAGCGGCTGCATGTTGGGGACTAGCCCGCCCCCGTTCAGCACTGAAGTTTCCAGGGGAGCTCCAGTCCAGCCTCCTCTTGGCTCAGCAGGCAGAAACATGAGCATATAGGTTACAAATGGCACCACTGCCCTGTGAGCTCTCTGTCTCCCAGCAGGGCAAGCAGCACAGGCCATTCTGCAGTCTATCTCTTTTTTTTTCCAATTTCGTGAGTCCGCCTTTAAAAAGCATCTTCCTACTAAGACTGGCCTCTTTGTTTGGTTGTTTGTTTGTTCTGGAGCTACCCCTTTCCCACCACCAGTCAGCCATGGAGCCCCCCCCCTTCCCAGGGTCTTTGTTTTTGTTCATAAAGACAGTCCTTAAAAAACAACCAAGACGTGAGAAAAGGAGAGGAGGTGCAAGGTGAATCTCCATAAGATCTGGGAGGAATGTTTTATGCATGTACAAAAGCATATTTCATGTATAATTCTACACAGCATCTTGCTCTCTGCTTTACTCTCACAAAAAAATATAGTCTGAACTCTTTAATTTTTTGATATTATCTTTCTTAAAGATTATCACAGATTATCATCTTTAGTATCTTTTCAGTGCTACACAATATTCCAATTGTGGATTTAATCATAATGATAAATCTGTATTAAGTTTATTCTAGATTTTTTTGTCATTAGTTATGTTATAATAAATAGGATATAGATAATAGTGTCTCTTTAAAATAGAATATTAGAAGTTAAACTGATAGGTCAAAGAATTGGTACATATAATTTGGATATATAATTGGATGCTTTGTTTTTTTGAATCTTAAGCAGTGTACAAGTTACATTTCAGAGTGGATGTTTACCCACTGTCGCTTATCTAACAGAAGTAACTCCTGAAAGAAAAATTAAAATCAAGGTCAGGCATAGGGTACTGAGCAATGCTGAACAAGCCCAGGCATTCCGGGGCTTATCCCCGCTGAGCAGGGGTCCATCTGGATGCTGGCATCTCTTTGTCTTCCTAATATGATTGGAGGATAACCAGATGTCCCGCCCAAGGAAGTGCTGTAACCCTCACGTGTTCTTTACTGATGTTTAAACTAGCCAATCATGTGTAACTGCGTCAGTTCTTCCCACCACCCCCCCTCACCATTTACCATATAAACCCTTGACTCCCGGGCTTCGGGGTCGGTTCCTCTGTCTCCACTGGGAGATACATGTCGACCCAGATCTCCGCCATTAAACTACCTCGTATTGTTTGCATCAAACTGGTCTCTCGAGTTTCTTTGGGTGCTCATCGTCCTGAGAAGCGAGTGGGGGCTCTCCTCACAGAGGTCTTTCACTCCTTTCTCTCCCGAGCACTTGGTTGCTCCTCTGAATAATTCCTATTAACACACAAACATACTGTCTTTTTTATCAGTACAAAAAATGCAGTTCTTTGCATATCTTGAAACAAACAAACAGAAAAAAATATAATCTCTTAGGAACAATTGCTGTCTTGACTATTGTCATACTTGTTTGCTGTTTACCTTGAAATTTCCAGAAAACCACAATGTCTAAGCTTGCTCTCTTCTGTCTCTTTTTCTCTGTTTGCTGTCTTCTCTTACTGTGGTTATTAGCCCTGCACATCCCCAGAGCTGCTCTTAGCAGGTTACAATGACCCCTGCTCTATACTGTGATGAGAATTTAGTCTTCATTGTATCCTGCTTGCCAGCAGCTCTGTCCATTCTTCTGGAATCCCTGCCTTCACTTGGTCTAGATGACATCATGCCCTATTCTGACCTTACAGCTTCTCTGTGTCACCTGATTTTCCTGTTGTCTTCCATCTCTACAATGGAAGACAACACATCTTCACATTGCCTTCCATCTCTATAACATCTTGAATTTCCCAGGACTCAGTATTCAAGCCAGAATCCCGCCGATGCTCTGGCAAATCTTATCCCATGCATTAAGTGCTGTCTCCACCCTATGATTCATAAGTAGTCCCTGGCCTTGACTGCTTTTTAAACAGTCTTGTGTGTCAAATTTGCCTGGCATCTCTACTCAAAGACCATGGAGAGTTGAGTAAATCACTTCCAATTTGGTCTTTTCCTTATACCTTCTATTCCTGCATTCTCTTCAGTTCAAGTAACAGTCCATGCACCCAACTCTACAAAACACTGAAGAGTCATTCTTAGCTCCATTCTTCTGTTCTCACTGTATGTCCGACCATTAGAATATATCCAGAATATTGTGTGATCTCCCATTAGAATAGATCTAGAATCTGACCACCTCTACCTCTAACAGCCATTCTGTATGCCATTATCTTACGTATATTGTTTTAATAACATACATCTCCACTTAGATGTCCAGAGAACTACCGGGCCTGCGCTTACCAAATTGCACCAGGCCCTGCAGCTACTCCTCTATCACCAGACTTTATAAGCCACATGTGAGGCCTGAGCTAGATGCATGTACAATGCTCATACCACACACACACACACACACACACACACACACACACACACACACACATCCTTGTGGCCTTTTGCTGTATTTCTGTGCCCCATAGGCAGATAGTTCTGAGGGACAGAGCAGAATCCACAGATTTATGTGTACATTTTGTCTACATAGCTATTATTTACTAAAAGAAAAGAAATTATATAAATATTTCCCAAAAATGATTTATGAAGTCTGAACTTCCAGGTTCTTTACAGAACTTTCACGCTGATATACATATAGATAAATATATGGATATACATGATATAGTTCATCTATGTAAAGATAGAGATAGATATAGATACAGATATAAATATATAAAGAGAGAGAGAAACTCACAGTTCTGTGTTATTGAGGGACAGTACAAAACACAGTAAATCTTTGGCTTTTGAGGGAAATGTCATATCCCCCAGGCCACTAGATCTTTTTAATGTCACCAACCAAAGCCTTTGATTTTTCTTCACTTATTTCAATGGCTTACAGGCTGTGGTCTAGTTAGTTCAACAGTGGCCATCTACCAAGGAATGTCTAAGAATCCAATAGCTGTTCAGTCCATGAGGCGGCATATCTGAGCTGGTCTTCGGTATACCCAGAGTCCTGAGGAAGTAGGCTTGAATGTCAGTGAAGGAATGGACTTGCTATTGAGAAGGAGAATAAGCAGGCAAAGGGAGAGAGCGAGCAAGCTTTCTTCTTCCATGTCCTTTACATAGGCTGCCAGCAGAAGGTGTGGTTCTAATTAAAGGTGGATCTTTCCACCTCAAAGATTCAGATTAGAACTGGGTCTTCCCACTTCAAATGATTTAATTAAGAAAAAAAAAATTCTTCCCAGATGTACCCAAGCGTTCAGATTTTAGTTAATTCCAGATGTGGCTGAGTTAACAACTGAGAATAGCTATCACACTATCCTACAAATGCCAACAGCTCCAGTACTGTCACTGAGTTTCTTCTCTGTGGCCTATACAACAGGGGAAGCCTCCTGAGTCAGTCAGATTTCTCTGAGCAGTATACGCTAAAGGAGGATATGTTATCTCCAACATCAAAAGAAATACAAAACTCACAGCTCTGTGTTATTGAGGGACAGTACAAAACACAGTAACTCTTTGGCTTTTGAAGGAAATGTCATATTCCCCAGGCCACTAGACCTTCTTAATGTCACCAACCAAAGCCTTTGATTTTTCTTCAGTGTTACCTCCTGCCCCCTGGTGTGCATGTGTCCCATCAGGGATCTAAGGCATTTATACTGACTGCTTTGTATGTCAGTAAGACACACGTCAGCATGGTGCCTTGTAAAGCCCCACAGAGAGCAGAAGCAACACAGCCTGCATTGTCAATCCTCCTGCTTCTTAAGAGCAAACTTCCTGGTGAGGTGACCTTTTCCAATTTAGTACTAAGGGGAAGAGACACCCAGAAGACCAACAGCTCTGCCCAAAGTGCCAAGTGTGCCTTGTGTCACTCAGTGAGGGCTGCTGCACATGCCCATGACCTGACTGGATGCTATCTCTGTGGGTTTGAGAAGGCTGGGAAGGTCAGCTTTTAAACAGATTCCCAGGTGCCTCTCTTGCTAATACTTTAGGTCATAGTTTGAGAGTCACTAACTTTAGAATTTCTGTCTAGGAAATGACTCTTCTCTGGGACTTGGATCAGAATCTACTACTCTGTACTGAACAACTCAGCTATGTGTATCCTAGACCTGGAGATTTCTTCAATTCCATAAATTAATAATTTTGTGATTGTTTGAATGTGAATGGCCCCATACGTTCATGTATTTGCATGCTTAGTCCCTAGTTGAACTGTTTGAAAGGATTAGGAGATGTACTATTGTTGGAAGAGGAGTGTCACAGGGAGTGGGCTTTGAAGTTTCAGAAATCCAGCCAGGCCCAGTGTCTCCTTCTTTGCCTGCTCCCTGTGGATCAGGACGTAGCTCTTAGCTGTCTCTCCAGTGTCATGCCTGCCTACCCACTACCATGCTCCCTGCCAAGATGATAATGGACTAATCCTCTGAAAGTAGTAGCAAGCCTCCAACTAAATGCTTTCGTTTACGAGAGACACCTGGGTCACAAAAACAGAACTTTAAGAAAAATTGCTAGTAGACTGCTATCACAAACAATTTACCTATAATAAAGATGGCTGTGTACGATGATAATTTGCTTGTCCTTCCAACTTCTCTGACCAGGAAAATAACTGTGCCTACTGTGTTTTCAGAAGTTAAGTTTGCCACTTGGCTCTGTCTTCTAAAAGCACAGAATCGACCATAGAAAGAGGCCTATGTAATGCAGGTGTCTTCTCTTGATGGGGTTCTGATAAGAATTCCCAAACCAGACAACTGGTTTGAGACATCTAGGAAGCATGTAGAAACCTGATCCCAACAACTAATTCTGTTCTTCCTACATCCTGGAGGGATCAGAAACTGCAGAGTCCCTCAGCTCCACCCACACAGTGAAATGGAAATCTCTCTTGGAATAGATTTGAGAACACACTGGGAAATACAAATAAGATTGTTTTATGATTGAGAAATATACACAATATAATATTTATATAATATATAAATATATTATATATGTGTATATACACTATATATATATATATATATATATATATATATATATATATACACACACACACACACACACACACACACATATTTCTCAGCTAGTTTTTGGTATACACAGAATCCTGAGGAAGTAGGCTCAAATGCCAGTGAAGCAATGGACGTACTATTGAGAGGGAAGACAAGCAGCCAAAGTGAGGGAGAGCAAGTTTTTCTTTCATGATCTTTACATATATACATATGTGGGTGTGCATATACACATGCGTACATACATATCCATCTCTTCCTGCTTCTTGGGTAGCACTTCATGCCATCCTGGTAGCTAGTCAGTATAAGCCTTTCAATCCTTAAGTTGCTCTTATTGGTTATCTGGCCACACAACAAAATAAGCAACTAATACAGTCACTTTACCCAGCATTCTCACATAAGCAGGGCCCACCATGCCATACATTTGGCATATATAGCAAAAATCAATCACCTAGTATGAATGATATATACCAGATTGAGTTAGTCCTTAGACACAAGGAAGTGATATGACCAGATGAGTTAGACTCACCTGACACCTGATTTGTTGATATTGTTTTCTTTTTTTCTTTTCTTTTCTTTTCTTTTCTTTTCTTTTTTGTTTTTTTTTTGTTGTTGTTTGTTTGTTTGTTTGTTTGTTTGTTTGAGACAGGCTTTCTCTGTGTAGCCCTGGCTGTCCTGGAACTCACTTTGTAGACCAGGCTGGCCTCGAACTCAGAAATCCGCCTGCCTCTGCCTCCTGAGTGCTGGGATTAAAGGCGTGTGCCACCATGCCCGGCCAATATTGTTTTCTTCTTCTGTTCACATCTAAAGATTAACAGCCAGGCTTCAGCCTCAGCTCAAGTCAGCAGGAGGAACATGGAGGGACACAGAGAAGTTCCCAGCTATGCTTCTCTCAGAGAATCGAAGACTCAAGACCCACAAGTGTTACACAGCTAGCTATACCAGCAAGCCAAGCTCTGTCTCTGTTCCTCTGTGGAGTCTTATTTATACCCTCCACACATCACAGGTCCTCCATGCCTTGCTACAGCACGAGGCTTGCCTTTGCGCATGCATCCAGTCAGCCCAAGTCCTTGGAGTCCTGACAAATGCAGCTCAACTACAAAATGTAAGGCAGACAAATACGTGTGTGTTGTTAGCAAAGAATCCTCCATCACGTGCCCTTTTACGTGTTTGCTTCAGCAGAACATCCTCTCTCCTGTATTTGCTTCAGTGGAGTGTTCCTTCACAAGTCTGCCTTAGTCTTTCATCTGTGTCCTTTTCAGGAAAACACTCCTTCACATGTTTGCCCCAGCAAAGCACCATCCAACACAACCGATTCTCCAAAGAACCCTTAAGTTTCCATTTCACTTACTTGTGCCTTAGGGACCCATTCAAACACAATCTGAGATTTATTATCTTCTAGGTACTTCTGAAATTTGTGTGTCCAGTAGTAGAAGTCACAAGATTAGGAGACCAAGATGGAAGACCTTTAAACTCAGCCATCTCAGAGATATAGGTTAAAATCACCCTAATAAAGTAAGGAGATACAAGCAACTAAAGTGCCGGCTGAAGCAAAGAGCTCAGGTGTGGTCTCCCTTCCCCCCATGCTGGCTCCAGGCTGGGAGTTCAGACCTGATGTCTCTGAGGGTGTGCCACAGGAAGCCACATACATTGTGTTTCTCCAGCCAAGGCTGGTTTCCATTGTTGTGCTAATCTATACCTGCCTCTGTGTTTTTCTGGGATCTGCAACCTAGTCGTCCAGTTCACACCTTCCGGGAAGAAGATGGCGGCTCCAAGATGGAGCCAGGGTCCCTGGGAATGGGATGGCGGAGCCTTCCCTCTCAAGACTAAGAAAAATGTTTCAGTAAAAAGACAGACATGTTCTGATCGGTGATTTGTCTCAATGTTTTCTTTTTTCTCCCATCTAGTCCTTACAAGCCCCAGCCCACCTTCCAGTTTTGTGGGGGACCACAGGCGGCCCCCAACAATCAGGAAGCAAGGAGAGCTCACTACCAAGTGCGATTCACAGATGAGCATCATCCATCTGCTGAGTTCTTGCCAGTTATCAGAACAAGAGCTGAAGCAGCTCACATGCTTTCTCCTTTGCCTCTCTTCCATTTACTTTCTACTGCTCTGATAAAAAAAAAAAAAACCACGGCCAAAACAACCAGGGAGGGAAGGGCTTTACAGCTTACAGTTATGGTCCATCACACAGGGAAGCCAGGGCAGGAAACTGATGAAGCGATTGTGAAAGAGTGCTGCTTACCGGCTTGCTCCTCGTGGCTTGCTCAGTCTGCTTTCTTATTCAACCTAGGACCTTTAACACAGGGGTGGCACCTTCCACAGTGTGCTGGGCCCTCTCCCATTAATCATTAATCAAAGAAAGTGTTTCACAGACTTGCCAACAGGCCAGTCTGACGGAGGCATTTCCCATCTGGGAAGTTTCTTTTTCCAGATAATTCTACTTTAACTTGTGTCAAATTGACAATAAATAAATAAATACATACATACATCCATACATACAACAACACAAGCAAATAAACAACCCAACAGGACAGCTTCTGACTGCCCAGAATGCATATGTGGTTAATGGTCCTACTCAACCTTTACCTAGGAGAATGTCCAAGCTGCCATGATATCTAGATAAGAATGGACATAGCCCTTAGGAGCATAGAGTGGCTGATGCTACCTCTCCAGAGGTATGATTTATGATTTCCTCTTTTGAACACAAGAGCTAACCTAATTCCATCTATATGAAACGTTCAGATAATGTTAAGTTTGAAATATGATGTGTGGACACAATGAAATATACATAGCTAAACAGCCTAAGATAGAGGTGCTGGGTTGTTTTGTAACTCCACATCGTGGCTTCCAGACCTACTCTGTTCCCTTTTCATCCAGCCAAGTTCATGTTAGATGACCACAAGGAGAAGTACATAAGGCAGATTGCAGTGTCAGAGAAGAGGATGGCTGTTTTCTTCCCTTGACAATGGGAGCAGAAGACACGTAACAGGGCTGGATTGGGTATGCTCCAAGCTGTGACAGCCTAGGCGTAATTTTAGCAAGACAGCACTGAGAGTCTGCTCCCGTCTGCCAAGGGATGGTGGTAGCTTCCCAGACTTCGGTGAGAGGTCCCTGTTTTATTTGCTTCTCGGCTCTTCCAGCAGTTTTCACACCAATGCTTCTTTATATTATATTCTCTGCTGCTTAGAATTTATAAAGTAGTTTATGCTTTCCTGTTTGGACACTGAATAATGTTTGGAGAGAGATCTCTCCGTGTTATAGTACAAGTTTCCTCGTTCTAGGGTTTTGCTTTTGTTCTTGTTTTAAAGAATAAATTGTATTTTCATGAGAATCCTCCAGTGAGTAGTTAGTTGAGATCTATCTTTCAATCAGTAGGAGTAATAAGGACATTCCCTTTTTAGGAAAGAGTGGTCCAGATTACTAGGCAATATTTGTTGCTGTCTTCCCGATTGGAATCACACATGCTAACACTTTTATGCAGGAAGCTGAATGGCTGAGTTAGGAAATAGGATTAAACTCCACTGGAATCCAGAGTGTGTCCATCTGTAGCTCGTTATTTATTGCTTGTTTTCTCTAAAGTGTATTTGAAAGTATTGTTTTTGTATGCCCTAGCTTTATATTTTCACTGCATTAAGCACCTCAAGGCTTGCTTCTCCTCCAGTCTATGAAATAATGTGAGCACTGCTTTCCCCCCCCTGTGGGTACCATCAAATGAACAGGTTATTCACCTGGTGGTGTATAAAGAGCCCCACTCCGCCATGCCTTCACGTGACTCGAGCTTGGGAAGGCGTTATTCACAGAGCTAGCAGTCAGTTCATGTCACTTCAGCGGATTTTATTACTGACCTTGCCCAGCATCCCTTTCATGGGCGGAATGGCTACAATGTTTTAAATGATTCGTAGGCAGTGCTGCCTATTCAGTTACATGCATATTGGAGGACTGCCCAGACCATCCCATTATTCTCCATCCTTTGAGGCTGCACCGGTCTCCTCTCCAATAAGCAATAGTCTGCCTCCACTTGCTGGAGACAGAAGGCCTCAGCTATGAAGGTCAGCTCTGTGCTGACAGTGCCTGAAGCTCTTCTTGTTTTCTCAACTCCCAGGTATTCAGATGATGCTCCCATCCTACTTCCTGTTTCCCCAATTGTTGTAGTGTTCCAAAGTGGAGAAGGCATTTCCAATTGCCAGGCCAACTTTCAGTGGCTTCTCCTAGCAGGATTTCTCTTCAGCAGGTCCACGCTGTCATAGCAACCTGATGTGTGGAAGGAATCCTCAAACATCCGCAAGCATTGTACCCAATAGGCCTACGGCACCAAATTCTAACATGAGCCTCTAGTCTCCTCCAAGCTACACGAGGACATATGTCCTATCACCCTGAACATAATCCTGTGAGGCAGAAATCTTGCCAAATCCATTGGGAAATTCTATTTAAAGGTTAAAAACCAAAGCTGCTTTGAAAAGAAAAGCTGTTCTATGGTCAATTTCACTGTCAGCCACAATAGCAAAATGACTTTACTAATAGTAATCAGCTAATCCTGGTAAGACGCACCAACAGTCAGATCCACTTCTGATTCCAAAAGCTGAAACATGGAGGAATTGCATCTCTTCTTTGCAGAGCTGAATTCTAGAAGTCTCACGTGAGTTATATTTCTAAATACTCAGCTAAAATGCCAGGAGGCTTGGAAGGATCACTTGTTTTCTTTTTGGGTTTCATCCCTGGTGACAGACACATGGCATTTGCATCCATTTCTATTACTCTGTTCAGAACAGTGAAGGCAGAGTATTTAATACATGCCTCAATCGCCTAAGCTAAGATGACCCTGCTTGGCTAGTTTTCTAGGTGGTACATCTACACATGAGCTTAGCACTGGATCGTCAGCACGTTTAACACCCTTTTTTCATTACTGGGGATTAAACTCAGGACTGCACATAGACCAGGCCAATCTAACCCCAAGCCTGTTTTTATTTTTTTATTTGGAGACCGGATCATGCTAAATTAACCAGGCTGGTCTTGAACTTGCGAAGTTCTTGTCACACCCTACCTAGTAGTAAGGATTATAGCCCTAGACCAAATGACCAAGCCAATTGGTCAAAACAGAAGGAATGAAAGTTCATCCTCAAGCCGTGGTGGCACATTGGAGATCACTTAGTGCTTTCACTTTTCTTACTAGGATTTCACACACAAGTTATAATATGCAAGAGAATCTCTCAGAGTCCCAGGTTTAACATGATCACTGTATTAGTTTTGCCCTTATGACACAGACCCACTAGGTCAGGTGCAAAGAAACCTCTAGATGCTGGTTCTCCATCAGTTTTTGTTGAGAAGACTCCATTCTGTCTCTTCCATCCTTATCCCATTTGGCTGCTAGGGTACCAGGGACTCATCTATGAGTCCATTGGAGACAGACTCATCTCTCTGGGGGGAAATTCATACAGCAATCTGGACTTATTTAGTTCATTATAAATGAGACAGACTTTTAAAAAGTTCCTCAAGAAGGGCTGTCCCACTTCATCTGGCATGGGGCCTGTCATTCTTGGAGTTCTAATGCTGGCATCAGCTGTCCTTGCAAGGAGAACTCAGTGGCTGGAACCGTACACGCTACTCTTTAACCACTGCCTCCAGTAGCTGGTGAAGAAGGATAAAAGAGGAAGAGAGTTTAAAACCGGGTGTTTTCTATGTACCCAAAGAGGAGAGGGGTTGAGGAAATACCTTCTTAGCATATCTCATTTGAATTATGTTCTACCCAAATCCAGAAGCATCTCCTTCAGCCGCTGAGAGAAAGGGAGGAGAAAATCACGCAACATTTCCAGCAAGACTGAACCCACAAGTGCTGAGAACGCCTCGAGTTCTGCTTTGACGCTACACTGACGTTCCATGGCATGGAAACGGGGCTGGCTTCCTAATGTGGAGCGGAAGTTTATGCATTCTAAGTAAGATGGATTTTAAACATTCTATTTTAAGGACCTCCTTGTCTTCTGAGAGTGGAACTAGCCCAGATTTTCCTTAATTCAAGGTGGATAAAGAGCTCTGTTTTCACATGGCAAACCACAAAATCCAAAAGGTGGTTAAACGCAGTTTCCCATTAAAAAATACCCCAGTTCATTCAATAACAAATAGGAACAAATGAGTGCCAAGAACCAGGCCCTCTATTAGGAGTTATGAATCCAGGACTAAGCAGGAGCAAAGCTAGGTCCTCCTAGTCCTCATGTTGCTTTTCTGAATGGCTTCTGGATTGAATTAGAACATTACCAAATTGTCCTTCCCTAAATGGGCGTGGTCGCCAATATGTTAAAAAGGAAATAATAATAATAAAAAATCTTATGTAAAGAATCCCTGTAACTCTCTCTCAGCACCAATGCCTTGAGTGGTTTTTTTTTTTTTTGGTTTTTGGTTTTGTTTTTTTTCTGTTGTACTGACTGCAATGAATGAGCTTTAAATTCATGTTTTCCCCATGGAAATTGTTGTCCTCTGGAAACCATTTTGCCAAAGAAAAGAAATGATCTTTTCTGGGGAGATTCAGACACAGAGCTGGGAGTGATTCTGGCAGGATGAGCGCGGGAGGGAAAGGATATTAGCAATTGGAAAATGGGTTCTTGCCAGAGGCTCTGTGTGATGACATTAGAATCGACATGATGGAATTAGACTGGGGGTTCTCTGTGGGTCTGGTTAGGCTCACAGCATCCAATAACCCACTGACGTGGCCGTAAGACAGCTATGGCCGTCCTTTATTATCTCGGGAATGGAAATGTTATTTTGAAATCCATGGTTTGGGGAGATTGACAAGATTAGCTCTTGATTCTAAGTGATGGCAACTCTGCTGTCACACATGTTCCAGCCCCTCCATACAGTACCTTTCTTCACTTTTAAAAAGGTCCCTAGAACAGCCTCATTGCTCCAGGGAAAGAGGAAGGAAGAGACGAGGTAGGAAGAAGAGGTGAAAGGGAGAAAAGGAAGGAAGAAAGGATGGAGAGCTAGAGGGAGAGAGGAAGGGAGGGAGAGATGAAAGGAGAGAGGGAGGGAGGGAGGGAGGGAGAGAGGGAGGAGGGAATAAGAAAGTCTCTGCTTTGCTAGGGAAGCAAAGCTGTTCTGTCCTTGGACATCCCGCCCACCTAAGCACCTGGGGTCCATCTTTCATCTGGCTCTAATCATCTTGGCCAAGGTGACTATTTGTCAGTCATAGGGGATGGGGTTCTCTTTCAATTTCCCATGCTTTTGGTTTGTTTTCCTTAAAGTAATGCAAGTCTTGACTAAATTTGTTTGTTGCTCATGGGCAAAGGCTGTTGCACCAGAGCCAAAATAGTCTTCAGACCATTAAAATGTCGGCTCACCTGTAGGATTTGCATTAGCTCTGAAAAACGGTTAACAGTCCCTCCCCTTTGTCCTCTAGAACACGCCTCCTGATCCCCTCAGCACAGACCCCACAGTTTTCTGGAAGGCATCTCCAAAGCAAACAGAAGAACATGAGGATTCCACCGCACTCTGATTTGTGTTACAGGCATGTTTTTATTTACAAACTTGAGAGTGATTACCTTCACACTGAAAGTAAATATATTTTATGGATTTTTTTTTGTTTTGTTTTGTTTTGTTTTTATGGAGGGTAGGTGATACAAGTTGGGGGTGATCTGTTTTCTTTTGTTAAAAATGATATTGCCTGGCTCCTTTAAGAAGTCACAAGTTTCAGATATTGAAGCAAGCTGAGTCACTCCATGGCAGAATTAAGAACAGCTGGGGGCAGACACTAGCTGTAAATACAAGGGCTTGAAGAACAGAATGGCTCTCTAGGACAGGGTCCAAGGTTCAACCCAAACCCAGAAGGGGATTTTCACAGATCTGGTCTCTCGAATGATGACAAACCCTGTGTGTTCTGAAGCAAGGATTTTCCTAAGGTAGTGACCAGTCTTTGGCACTGTCACTCAACCTTGGGTTATGGTTTGGTGGCCACAGGCATGCTCCTCCTCCTATTCAGTGGCTGAGTGTCCTGTGGCCTCAGAAGAATTCGGCCCAAATTGCTGAAGCCAAGATTTCTGTGAATAAAGGATGTAATTAAAATGAACAGCTGTCTCTATGTACACTCTGTGTGTGCGTGTGTGTGTGTGTGTGTCTGTCTGTCTGTCTGTCTGTCTGTCTGTGTGTGTCTGTGTGTCTATTCTGATGCTCATTTTTTTTCTTTTCCTTTTTGAGAGACAACATGAAGTTGGATGAATAGGAAGGTGAGGAAATATCTGAGAGGAACTGGGTGAGACACAAGAATTTGGTCAAAATATGTATGAAAAACACTTTTAATACAATTAAAAAAACTATACATGTTAAAGTGAGGAAAATGGAGCACAATCTCTTCAATATGGAAAAAGAAAACTCTACAAATTAAAACAAGAAGAAGCGTATTGAATGTTTAAAAGTGGATCTATTTATGCTGTGGGCTTATGGGTAAATTCTCAAGTTCCACATTCTTACATTTTTGTGCTATGTATTATTTTCAAGGAGGCATAAGTAGCCACATGCAGTCCATCTTCTATTTAATAATTATTTCCCAAGTACATACTGTGTACTTGGTACTCTAAGGATGAGTAGGGAGAGAAACAAGTCCTAAACCTTCACCAGTGATCAGCCACCTCCCACGGTCCTGCCATCTCAACCTGTCTACTCTCTTCCCGGGGCTTGGGACCCCTTCCATTGTTGGTCCCACAGCGTCTGGTATGTACAGCTCCACTTATAAGCAGAACGTGTGTCATTCCTGCAGGCCTGTGTCCACTGTCAGGAAGGCCTGCACAACTGTTGTTTTCCACTGACCCTGATAATATGTTCTTCATAATTAATTATTTTTCTCATCATTGTGACAGAAGAAAAAAATAGAGAAGAGGAGGGCGTGGCATTGGGATCAGAAGTAAAGCATCTTGGGATACTACTATAGGGATCAGGAAGCAGAGAGAGCTGTAGCTGGTAGACTCCACTTCCTCCAGCTAGGCCCCACCAATGGGAGGCCAAGTGCTTCCACTGTGGTGGGACAGTTGTCATTCAAACATAACCAGCTCTCATCAGTGTGTCTGGTACACACATACAAATATATATATATATATATATATATATATATATATATATATATATATGCATTGTGTATATGTGTATGTGTGTGTATGTATATGTGTATGTGACATATGATATATATTTAGATATGTATAATTAGAATAGTGACATTCCACCAATTGTGATGTCTTTCAAGAGGAATCTACAGCCTTCTTCATTACTATCTACAGCAGTGCCTAGCTCACAGTAAGCATTTAGTTAATATTGTCCAATAAAGTTGAGTTCCCTTCCTCATAGGGAAACAGCTACGACTTGTGTATTAAAATGCGAGGAATGGACATTAGTCCACAAGTTGGTTGATAAGGAACATATACATCTTTTCATTTTTACACCATATCCTTTTACATGCTGAGTTCACACTGGCAAGTAGGAGACTTATCTCAGTTATTCCACCCTGCCTACATTCCCAGGGCTGTGTCAAGGCCAGAAAGCCTTGGGTCTGGAGAGCAGCCTCTGCTAATGAGGTCTTTACCTGTGCCAGTCCCCATGGTCATGCCTACTTAGTGGCCTTCTGCAGTTCCTGGGCAAGGCTGAAATCCTTGACTCTCTAGATCCTCCCCCAACAGCTCCTTCTCTCTGGAAGCCGATCCATCTTGGGCCCCACCAGGAAGAGGATGCACAGAATTTCTCTGCTGAGAGACTTATTTTCAGTCTGTTGTTCTCACCTGTTTTTCTAACCCATTCTGATTTCTCAAACCCCATCTTCCTCTTGGGCCTCTGGCTTATGGAAAATAAAAGTCAGATCAATTTTCAGAACCTTGCTGCTCCTCACCCTCCTGCAGGAAGGACAGTGAGCTGTGAAGACAGCAGCCTGCACAAATGGAGGAGGACGGGGTGGGTGGGGGGTGGGGTAGAAAACGCCCAAGAGCTTAGACAGAGGGCAAGCATGAGAAGCAGTGGGTGGGAAAGTAGTTATACTGGGCAGGGGTGGGAGGACAGAGGGAGCAGGTGTCTCACACCCAGTTAGATCTTGAAGGTTGCTTTCCATTTTCTTGGATACAGCATGATCAATAGACAGTCAAAGCAAGATAGAAGTAGAAGTTGGGTGTGCTTGCCGGTAAATAACCTCACCCGACTGCAGGTAGGAGAAACTAAAAGATGGCGGCTGGAGCCAACCTGTGGAAGGTCTTCCAAGCCAGGGGGCTTGATGTCATCTGTTAGCACCCGGCAGTCACTGAGCTAAGGTGTCTCTGAGTTGAGCATTGAAGAGCACAATGGCAGCATGGTCTAGGTAGGTGGAAGTGGGCTGGGGAGTGGCAAGCAGCAAGACACCATCTAGGAGTTGTGTGGCACTCCAGAGAACACACAGACCATGTATGGCACCTACTGGGCACAAGAGGAGGCTGGCAGCTATGCAAAGAGGGTTGTTCTCAGCAGGAGCCAGGAAGCTGCTGGTCTTGAGGAAGACCGAAGACGCCATATCTGCTTATGTTGGACTTGATTCCATAGGGATACATGGAGCTGTAGACAGTGAGCTCAGGTCAGGCCACTCCCTTTGGCCTTCTCAGTCAAGAGAGAGACAAGGTCATTGCTGAGAGGAGTGTCACCCACAGTGTCACCTGGGAACCTGAGTGTGGTCACAGTTTTAAGCAACTGCTAGACTGAATGTAAAAAAAAAAAAAAAAAAAGTCACTTGTTGAGGAACAGAGCCCACTCTGTAATCTCAAGTCTCTTCTCCAGTAAACAAGCTCTCCTGATATCCGGGCATGAGACCTATCCAGGTAGATTTAAGGGGAAATACCTTTAATCTGGGAATAAAATTTGGGGCTTTAAGTCCCACACACTATCTTTGCTTGAAAATATTCACTTCTTCTTTAGCCCACAAGAACAAGGCCAGGATGCTTGAACAGAGAGACAAGTATACATACTGGGAATAGAGAGTTACCTGCTTAGCCCACCCAGAAAATCCATAAAAGTGCATAACCCCCTTTGTTAGGGAACAGCCTGATTGCCTGTGTGATCCTTGTCAGTCCCCTGCTGAGCAGTTGGTGTCCCATTTAAAGGAGCCTCCAAGCCCTGTCACATAACATCACCTCTAGATTCTGATCTCCCGCTTTACCCCATGTCACCCACTGTTGGGGATATAGGGACTTGCTCAGAGCAAGAATTGGGAGAGAATGGCACAAACCTTCCTGTCTTCTTACTTTTGCCAGCATCCTCTTTACTTGAAGACTCTGCTTTGGCAGGTGTTGCCACTACCAATTTTAAACCAACTGTTTTGGGGTTAATCACTGTACCCAGAATAGTCTAGTAACACTGAATTCCTTTTTCACTTAATACTACATTTTTATCATATGTATATGATAAAATGCATATATATAATATATATGATAATAGATATGAAAAATTATTTATATATGTGTGTGTTTTACCTAGATTGTGAAGTATTTTTATTTTATTTTTGTGCATTTAACTATTTTGCCTGCATGTATTTATTTGCACCATGTGTGTACTGGATCCAAGCAGAGGTCAGAAGAGGGCATGAGATCACCTAGAACTGGAGTGAGGGATGTTTGCGTGCTGCTCCGTGGGTGCTGGGAACTAAACCCAGGTCTTCTGCAAGAGCAACAAGTCTTCTTAGCCACTGAGCCTTTGCTCCAGCTCCAGGATTATTGGATTCCTTTTCTCGCTCTCATAATGCTTCTGACTTGAATCTGTGACAACCAACACTTTACAAAGTGTCACAAGAGGGAGAGAAAGAGGGCAAAAGAGGCCGAAGAAGGAGGAGCCTTTGATACGTGAGAGTAACAGAAACTTCCGAAATTCCCTCCTCCAGACTGAGCTTTTGTGCAGAAGGGAAGCTCCTTGGAGTTTGCTATGCATATGAGAATCATGGATCTCATGAGCTAGGAACAGACCTCTGAGGAGCTGTTCGGTGACTCAAGCCTAACTAATATGAAGGGTTTTGGGGGATACTAGAGCTCGTTTGAGTGAACAATGACCTATTAGAGATCTAATTTCTTCTGCAGCCTACCACAGTGGCTGAAAAGCCACTGAGCAGGTCTTGCTGCCCTGCCCAGGGCCCCTCCACGCTGTCCAAAGTCAACTCCCGTTTTCAAATGCAGAGGCTCCTCAAGCTTTAGTCATAAAAGCCGAGTATATTTTTTTAACTTTTGTTGATTTTGGCCCCTGAGCCTCTGTCACTTCCCTCCAGTGAATCACAGGATAGGGCCATTTCAAAATGTCCTCCTTAAAGAATAGTTCTCTTCCCTGGGGAGACTGTGCTTGGCAAAGATAGATGGTGCCAGCTGCTGCTGCTATGTCACCTACCCACCCCTGTGTAGGGATTTTAATACAGAAACATCACTTCACACTCTATCATACCATTTGGTAGGTGGACTTCCAGATCTTTTCCTGAGTATATAGATACAGAAGGGGAAAA
Source organism: Mus minutoides (assembly GCA_902729485.2). Taxonomy (NCBI): domain Eukaryota; kingdom Metazoa; phylum Chordata; class Mammalia; order Rodentia; family Muridae; genus Mus; species Mus minutoides. The sequence continues at coordinate 18,346 of CACVCL010020460.1, read as the reverse complement.
GTATAAGCCAAGGTTACTTGGGACTTAGTTCAGTCAGCTGGTTGTGGACCTGATACTTTCCCTCTCTCAATTAAAGGAGTTTAGGGAAGTTATTTGTGAATTCATATTTTAAAAATTATTGGGAATAAGAGGAGAAAACTAAGAGCCAGAAGGCAGAGGGTCCAGAGCCTCAGTGAGGCTCCGTGTTGGGCAGCACACACTTTTCTTCATGGGAGAGCGAGTAGACACTCCTTCCTCTACAATCTAGCCACGCTGGAGCTTCCTCTGCTGGAGGACAGGCTCTGGAGTTATTCATGAAGTGGTATCCACAAACACTTTCTCCCCATTAGAAAGCTTCAAGGGCAGGGCACTAGGCCAGATTTGCCCCTAGGTCCTTGTCACACGGAATAAGTTTTGTCTCTTGGTTTAGTGTAGCTCATCATGGTGTGTGGCAGCAGGAGGACCCGGCAGGAGGAAGGTCTGTAAGCACGGCTGTCTGCTGCAGGCAGTCCTACTGTGCGTGTCACTTGCTCTCTCCCTCTGTCCTAGAGTATCTCTTGGTCTGCCCTCTCTTTTTCCATGTGTGAGAAGTTCAGCTATTTTTAAGACGTCTGTAGATATACATGTGAGTTCTGTTTGAAAATATCCACTGGGAAGTTCTCCAATATTTCCACTTCAGGTCAACAACAGGCAGACTCCACCCTTCATCCTTCTGTTGAGAGTCCACACTGGTGTGGCGGGAAGATTTCTATGGCTGGCTGCCATAGTATCTGATGTATCTGTGCCCTTTCTTCTAGTCACAGTATCTTCCTGGAGGTTCTCTCTCTCTCTCTCTCTCTCTCTCTCTCTCTCTCTCTCACTCTCTCTCTCTCTGATATTTTGGTAGTGGCTCCCCGTCTCTCCCACAGATGCCAGTCTTTGAAGCATAGGTACAAGCTCACAGTTGTCTCTCAGTTGAGTATGCTGTGAGACAGTCTTTGAAGCATAGGTACAAGCTCACAGTTGTCTCTCAGTTGAGTGTGCTGTGAGACAGTCTTTGAAGCATAGGTACAAGCTCACAGTTGTCTCTCAGTTGAGTGTGCTGTGAGATTGTTTACTTACTTTCACAATTTAAAAATTAAACATTTAGCCGGGTGTGGTGGCGCACACCTTTAATCCCAGCTCCTGGGAGGCAGAGGCAGACTGATTTCTGAGTTCGAGGCCAGCCTGGTCTACAGAGTGAGTTCCAGGACAGCCAGGGCTATATAGAGAAACCCTGTCTCGAAAAACAAAACAAACAAAACAAAACAAAACGAAAATTAAACAGGTGGCGCNAAAAATAAACTTAAAAAGTAAAATAAAAACCCAGCAAAGCCTTAGCAGGAAAAGCTCCTGCAAAGAAACCTGATGGCCTGAATCTGGTCAATGGAAGCCCACAGTGAAAGAGACCTGACCAGCACAAGTGTCCTCCACATGTGGACCATGTAGGCAGTCATGTGCTCAGGCTGCCCCCCGCCCCGAATGCACACAGACAGAGATATACACACAAACACACACACACATACATACATGCACACTCGTGTGCACACACACACACACACACACACACACATATATATATATATATATATATATATATATATATATATATATATATATCAGTGTGTTGATGCTTTGTCATTGGGGAAATCCTTGAGTTAGCCTGGCAGTCTTGTCTAGTTGTGCATTCTGTCTATTTCATTGTGTGGTTTCAAAGTCCACTGAGAAGGCCACTTTACAAAGCTCTGTGCCTCCAAGCATAAGCCATCTTCCTTTGCAGAACCACCCTAACCAGACAAAGACCTTCCCCATCCTGTCTCTCTCATGCAAAGGTTTCATTGAAATTGTTCTGGATTTTAAGGATTCGCTTTTGTTTTGGTAATGTCCTTAAAGCAAAATGGAAACATTTTCAAGCATCTGTTTTTTACATTCTCTTGTTATAGATTCAAGTCTTGAGAAAAAGCAGCACCTCTCTAACTGTGGCACGCCGCCTCTCTTTCCCTCACAAGGCAAAGCTGTGCCTCCGTTGAGAAGAATGCATGTAAGGTAGGGTGCTGCCATTGCCCACTGACTAACAGAGATGCTGTCACAAGCTAATGGAGTGCCACAGTGACCCACTGGCCTCTTTCCCACCAAGAGCCGAGTGCTACAGTTTGCAAAAAGTGTTTCTGTTAAACTGATTGTGTGGAAGAGTAGACTTCCATGATGACTATGGATTGACATTCTTCCAACTGCCCCTTTTCATTTTTATTATGAAGCTATAACAAGGTGAAAACAGGACTAGGTATATTGTATTCATGTGTTCTCATTTATATAGGGACCACATTTTCTCACAGTATTTTAGCAAGTACAAACTGTAGCTTTTAAAATCTTGAGTGAAATAAACCAGACCCAGAAAGATAAGGTATGTATTTGCTTTGCATATGTGCTGATATTAGTTGCTAAATTCAATGATGTCCAGGCTACAATCTATAGAACCACAGAAGTTAGATATACAGTAAGAGCTGAGGTAGACAGATAGGTCTCTTTAGGAAAGGGACATAGAAAAGATAGCTGTGGATGGACAGGGAGGGGGGACTGGAATGGGAGGATCAAACAGGGATGGGGAGAGGGGCGTGAAGGAGGGAATATAGAAAGAGACAATTAAAATTAAGGGGCATTTAAGAGGTTCTATGGAAACCTAATACAGTAGAAGCTTTTTTGTTTTTGTTTTTGTTTTTTGTTTTTTGTTTTTTTTCGAGACAGGGTTTCTCTGTGTAGCCCTGGCTGTCCTGGAACTCACTCTGTAGACCAGGCTGGCCTCGAACTCAGCAATTCACCTGCCTCTGCCTCCCAAGTACTGGGATTAAAAGAATGCACCACCATGCCCAGCAGTAAAAGCTTTTTAAAATATACTTATCTATGGAGAATATCTAAATAAAATCACCAAATAATAGCAGAGACAGAGCTCCAACTGGCCATCTTTTGTCACCAAATGAAACTTCCAGGACTGGAGTTGGATTGCATCTAATTGAGAAATTTGCCAAAGAGGTATATGGCAATTCCCAAACAACCCAGGATGTGCTGCTACTATAAGTTGTTCTCCACAAACTGACAGCAAGGCCCCCTTACTGAAGGCAACACTATACAGCTCCCTGAACATGGAGACGGCAGGCTGGGCCTATGTAGAACCTTTACCCCTTTGTTCTAGTGTCTCTGGTACAGGAAGGAACTCTGCACACTATCAAAGGAGAAATGTAAGCACCAACCCAGCCACAAACTCTGATCTACAATGGTATCCTGCCTGTAAGAAATGCTTGTGCAATAGTGGCATAAGGCTTATGAAAGTAACCAACCAATATCTGATTTGACTTAGACATAATTTATGAGATGGAACCCATACTCAACAGTGCTTGAGTGACCAAGAACCTAGGGTAAAACCCAATACTGTTGTTCTAAAAACAAAAACAAAAGCAAAGGAGCAATAAAATGACTCCTAAAGGCATTCTACTATACTCATAGATCAGTGACTTGCTCAGCCAGCATCAGGGAAGTCTTCTCCTGAAACAAATGGGGACAAATATAAAAACTTAACAGCCAGACACTGTGCAAAGAGTGAGAAACTCATAACACTGGGCCTGAAATGTCATGTCTTCATCAAATCCCTTACCTCAGAAGAGGAAGAAGAAAGTGAATCACGTACACTTATGCAAGAGGGAAAGAAGGACACCAAGAAAACAAAACAAGTCCTTCTAAATCAACATGATCGTCAGCTATATGAAGCCATAGAGACTGAGGCAGCATGCGCAGATCCTTCATGGTCTGAAGGAAGAAGTAGGCACACACCTCCACCTGTAAGGGAGAAGCTGCTTTAGTTGATAACCACTTGCAAATGAAAATTTATTTCTCCAAGGGAATCTCACTGGGGAAACACACTACTCCTAAGGGCAGGCAGGACGCATGCGCAGCAGGAGATACCCACAGAGAAGGAGCTGAGTGGTATCTTTGGAGCTCCCTTGTCTCATAATGTTCTGTCAGGGCTTTCTCATTATTTCTTTTTAAAGTTACCTTAATCTTAATTTTATCTCTCAATATTTTTTGCTTATCTCTTTTTACCCTACAGATCCTGTGTGTGTGTGTGTGTGTGTGTGTGTGTGTGTGTGTACTATGGCTTCCAGTTCAGTGTTTTTATGGGCTTTCTGAGTGTGTAGACAAGTGGGTCTCTTCCTTTTCTCGGGTTCTTTTTCTTTAGTTTGTTTGTCTTATCTAATTCCAATATTTGAGGGTTTTTTGGTTTTATCATAGTATATTGTATCTTATATCAGTTCCTAATTATTCCTTTGGAGCTTGCTTATTTTCTAATAAGAGACAGAAGGGGGTAGATCCAGATGTGAGGGGAGAAAAAAGTGGGAGGATAAGGAAGTGTGGACGAAAGGGTTTATTGTAGGTCACACTCTGACATACTACAGCTTCCATAATGAGATTCTGTCAGAGGTGGGGGGAGGGTGGGTAGGAGGGCACAGGGGGATGAATGGGATTGGGGTGCATGATGTGAAATTCATAAACATTAAAAAGAGAAAGAAAGAAAATAGATGTTTGTCTGACAAAAAATCCTGTAGTTTGGATCTGTAGAACTGGACCAGAGCCTTCCTGCACAGTTCATTGATGGAGTCAATGGGATAGGCCAACTCAAAACCCTGGGTCTGGGGCTGAGAGGTATCTGAGCTGGTCATGTAAGACCCCTGAAACAGGGTTGCTCTTGTCTCAGGATGAGTTGGCGACCCCAAAACTCGAGAGAATCCACCTGATGTAAACCGCAGGAGGGTTTATTATCAGCTAGCTGAGGACGAGCTCCTATTAGTGCAGAGAAATGGGAGTCTGAAGCTGTCTCAGGAGTGGTCTCAGAAGTGTTCTGCCCTGCTCATGTGTTATGGTGCCGGGCAGGGATCATCTTGGGTATGGTCTGCCTACCCTACAGGCCTGTGAGGCACTGGAGTGGTGGTCATCTTAGACTAGCTTCCTGTCCAGGTCCCATGGCTCTTGTCTGGAGGTCATCTTGGGCTTGCTCCTTCCCTGGCCCACCCCAAGTGGCCCATTGTGGAGGACTGTCTCTCTTGGGTTTATTCCCACCAAGGGCCTATAGTCCTAGGAGGGTTTCTAGTCTCCTGCTTGCAGCCCATCCTGGGAGACCATATGGGCCTTGATGACCATCTCAGGTTCCCTGTTCAGGAGCCCAGGCATAAGAATGAAGGTCACCTAAGGCTTTCTTTTTTTCAGGGAATCTTAGGCTACTAAACATTCATCTATTCACAAATCAGAACACCCAACACAGATGTAGCATCTCTCCTCTCTGCCACCTACTGATGTACATGTGACATAGCAGTCACACCTGCAATGTTCCAGGGACAGGTCTATTTTCAAATAAAAGGGAAAAAAAATTAGTTCTCCAGTGAGCCAAGTCATACCTGAGTGATACAAGCTCAGAACCTAAGTACGCGTGTACCAAAGAGAAATAAGGCCGGATGTGACAGTATAGCCAGAAGAACACCAATGAATGTATGCTCCCAAATGCTTTAGCTCAAATTTTACTTCTAACAATGACATCAAATTAGGTTCCTCCTTACTTATTGCAGGAAGCAGAGGATTTAAAACTCAGATTTAAAATGACTTGTCTAATGTGCCCTACAGGCTGTTTACTGAATGTGTACAACGCAACCAAGCTTACAAACTCCAGAAAAAGAGAAGGCAGATTGAGTTCTTTCTGTGCATCAGATTCCTTGCTTACAGAGAGTTAGCAACATATCATTCTTCTTCTCCAAGGAAGGTTTCTGTGTTTGAGAATTGCAAGGTAACTTCTATGAGAGCCTTCTGTGTTCAAAATCCCCTCTAGAGACTGTTACACCTACATCCTTCCTCTCTTTGGGATGAACTGTTCAGCTGCTTTTTTTTTTTTTGAATAATATTCATCAGCATCTGTAAGCGGCCCACGGCTTATGCTATCTGGGTTCCTGAGTGGGAGGCCGGAACTGTATGGGAATGAACCGTCGAGAGGAACATGGAGGCCAAGACAAAACGCTGTTCAAAGCCCCTTAAAGTTTACTACTTAGAGTCTTAGCTTATAAGAGGGTTTGCCCATCCACCCTGCCAGTCCATTCCTGGCACCTGGATCCATCCTGAAGAGGAGGTGTGTTGTCCCCAGAAGGCCCCAGCAGGCAGCAGGATCCTGGAGGAGGGCAGCAGCAGTTGACATAACAAAAGCCAACCACAGGAGGTCTCATACTCAGTGGCGGGCAAAGTTTGAATCAGCCTTCTTCAGGCTGGGGGGAGGTCACAAGCATCATCAGAGGTTGTTATAGTTTGAATCTGAAGTGTCTCCACAGGCTCATGTTGTGAACAATTATTTCTAAGATGGTTAAACTGATCCTGGAGTCTGTGGAACCCAGGATGTGGGACTTATTCTGGAGTCTGTGGCACCCAGGATGTGAGGGGCTCAGCTCTGAGGACCCAGGGGTGAATGAATTCTGAAGGAGCAACCCAGCCCGGCTTTAGCTCTGCTTCCTGGACCACCACTATGTGAACAGCCTCTCTACACACTCCTGCTGCCAGGGCCTGAGCCCTGCTGTGCTTTTCCTACTGAGAGGGGCTGAGACCTCCAGCCAAAGTCAGTCTACCTTTCCTTGGTTGTTTCTGGCTGCCAAGAACAATAATAAAGTCCCTAGGACAGATGTGTCATGAGATAAACCCTCTTAGTATTTACAGAACCAGATGATATTACGAGTCTATTAATTTATTGCACTTTCTGCCCTGGAAGGGATTAGATAGTCCATTAGTGCCTCAGAACCCATTTTTTTTCATCCCATAAATCAACATTCATGATTTTTACTTAAGTGTGCTCATGATCCCTAACTGTCATTCAAAAGGTCATGTGTTTCAGGGAAAGTTTTATTGATCAAAAAAGTACCTAGAAAATATAAAAATGATACATTTTTAAATATATATGACATCTTTAGTTTTTTTTAACAGTATTCTTTTGTGATTAAGACTCCTGTTTCAGGAAAGTAGCTTATGAATTATAAGGTTCCCATCCTCTGTCATAGATGAAACGATTGATCATATCAAAAGATCTCATTGGCTGGTCATAGGGCAAAATGTGTCCTCCACCTCGAACGATTACCTTGGAGAACAAAGACAAAAGCACATGGGGAAATAAATATTTTCAATACATGGAAAGTATAAACTCATATTAAACACTATTTTAAATATATGTGAAATTTAGAATGGTACTGCTATGTAGCTCAGCAGTAGAGCCCTTACCTAGTGGGTAGTAGAGTCCTTGAGTTCTGTCCTCAGACAGAAAACAGAAGTAAATACAGAACATTTCCTTCCCCAAGCCTTGGAGTTGTATGCTATTCTAGTGATAAGAGTCCAGAAAGTTTTTCAGCTCCAGTTCTTAGATTTTATACCAATTTGCATCATTTTCCAAATGACTTCCTTTTCCCACTTCCGAGTGACTTTCTGCTCCTGAGCTCTAGCTGAGAGTGAGTGCTGCCCTCTTAAGCTTTACCTGGATGGACCTTGAGGTAGGAAGGTTTCCCCATCTAGGTCAGATGGCACCTGATAGGAGCCTACTCTGTCATTTAATTAGCCAGCTGAGTCTCACCACTCACAAATCAAGGATGCAAGTCGCTCAGCAGCTCTCAGAGGTGAGCGACCAAATGTGGTAGGCTTGTGATTACATATGTAAATGTGACAAGATTAATCTCAAGGCTCCACAGATGGAAATAGCCTCATCCTCAGAAATGATGTATTTTGGGAGCCTCTAAGCTCATGTGTTCCAGATGTTCTCGGGGTCACAGTGTGCCTTGAATTTTAAAAGGGTTAGGCAAGCACTTAAACCATTACTTTAAGGTAGTTTTTAGAAACTATTTCAATTCTCCCTGGATCTACAGACGTGGACCTAGCAGTAGAGGCTTCTCAGTTGGGGCTTTTTTTTTTTCCCTTCAGAGTTCAGCACGCAGAGAAAGTCACAACTGGCTTGTGATGCAGACATGTCAGGGCAGACTTCTCAGGAATCTCTGGGGAAAAGACTCCTGGACTGACAATGGTGGGCAGGCACAAGGGCAGGGATGCAGGAATTCAGGGATGCACAGGTGCAGGGGTACAGGAATGCAGGGATACAAGGGTGCAGAGGTGCAGGGGTGCAGAGATGCAGGGATGCAAGGGTGCATGGGGTATAGGAATGCTGGGGTGCAGGGATGCAGGGGTACAGGGGTACAGGGGTGCATGGGTACAGGGATGCAAGGGTACAGGGGTGCAGGGGTACAAAGATGCAAGGGGTTCAGGAGTACAGGGGTGCAAGGGTTCAGGGGTACAGGGATGCAGGGGTACAGGGGTGCAGGGTTACAGAGTTGCAGGGGTGCAAGATTACAGGGATGCAGGGGTTCAGGGGTGCAAGGATGCAGGGATGCACTGCTAATAGAGGAATCTGTTCCTGTATGTACATACAACAGGCATGCACTTCTATATGCAGCCTCACTCATTAAGGAGTGGGATAAGATAGAGAGCTGAATTGGTAAACAACCACAGGCCTGCTGGGATGTGCTGAGATAAACAGATTTGATGTTTGGGGATTTATTTTTAGTTCCAGTAAGATGCGGTTAACATGAAATTGCATCTTTAATCACTTTAAGGTGTAAGATTCCGTCACATTTAGTGCATCCACTATCTCTAGTAGGTAATCGTGGATTATCCTCATTGTCCCAAAGCAAGCGGCAGCTGATCCTTGGGCTGCCCAGTCCTCGTCCCTGTAGTCTCTGACACCTGCTTGTTAGTTAGGCTTTCTGATTTAAACTTAAGTCCTTTTACTATCTTCATTACACACCCCATCTATGAAATCTTGGCTTCTAGCTATCAGATTGTCACTACTGGTCAAACTAAAATAAATATACACTCAGAAAAAGTCACATTGAAAAGATAAAGTAACTGAAGACGAGCATCAGAAACAAGCAGACACCTCTAACTGAGTGAAGCAAGAACTGTTCAAGGAAACTAGTGCACAGATCAAGGCAGGGCTGCTTCAGCAACACACAGCAGGAGCCAGCCTTGGGGTTTCCCATCATACACTTGCAGACTAGCAATGACTATTGAACAGGAGGTGAAATGTGACTTCTAGATGCCTCGGTGGATCCAAATGTAGCTATCACAGTATTGCGTGTTCCTAGAGGAATCCAGATGGAGCTTTGGTATGGGTTGTGTCTGTTATGGGTATAAGAAAAATGACCTTATGGTCTAAGGGGTATGAGGAAGAGCAAAACCCAAAGAAAACCTCCAAAGAAAAGAAAGTGCAGGTTTGTCACTGGGAAACAGTAAACTTCCCATTAGATCCATGAGTGTCTGCAGAAGGAGGAAGAGCCAGAGATGGGAACGCCTCAGTATTCCAGCTGTCGGCTCCACTGAAACCCTCACACCACTGAACTGAATAAAGTTATGACACCTTCCTCTGACCTTCATAGGATACAAGGGTCATAAACATGCAGGCAAACATATCCTATAATACATGCAATACATATAATGCATACATATATACATATACACATACAATAAAAATAAATTCTAATAAAACTGAAACTGAGAACAGACAGTATTATAGTAGATTAGACATACTATAAGTAAAATACATTAGAAACAGAAGCTTGTGTTAATAGTTTAGTCAACAACATCCAGACTAAAGCATGGCGAATAGCAGCAGCATAGCATACATAGAACAGAGAAGAAAGGCCGGGGCATCGGTGAATCTGATTATTCTTGGCTGGACTTCAAGGATAAAAACATAAGGGGCCGGGCAAAGGAAATACTGGTTGGTAATAATCGTTCAGACTTTATAAAGGCTACCTGTTCTCAGTTGGGGAAGCTCAAGCTAAATCAGATAAATACAGAAAAAATGGCATCTAAGCACATAACAGTACGGTGCTGAAACTGAAGACAGGATGGGGTGGAGAGCTGGCTTGGCAACCAAAGATGCCAAATGCTCCTGCCGAAGACCAGGGTTGGCTTCCCAGAACCTACAGAGCAGCACAAAACCACTTGTAACTCCAGCTCAGGGGCGTTGATTCTCGCTACTGACAACCTCAGGCACAGACACAGTACATAGACATGCACTCAGGCACACACACAGTACATAGACATGCACTCAGGCACACACACACAGTACATATACATACACTCAGGCACACACACATATACATACACTCAGGCACACACACAGTACATGGACATACACTCAGGCACACACACACACATATACATACACTCAGGCACACACACAGTACATAGACATATTCAGGCACACACATACACACACATACTCTATACACACATACACACATGTGTATATGTGTGTATATACAACATATTAACACACTTATTTAGAATAAAAGAATTACAATTCATTCATCAGGAGTGGAAATACTAGTCTTCAAATGTATCTTGACTCCCATATCAGCGATCCCTCTTGCCCTTGGGAGCAGGAGAATGCTCCTCCATGAGCATGCTCTACTTAACTCCTTCCCTGGGAGCTTACTTACCCTTTCCACTGCCAGCCCCATCGTCCATCCCGGTCCTTCTCTCCCTCCCCTCCCCCACCCCCCCACAGGAAGTGCCAACCCGCTGCCTCTTGTTGCACAACAGACAAATGACAAGCAGGCAAGGAATCAAGACCTTACTTGCCTTAGCAGAGTGGACAGAAACTGTTCTGCCTTGTCCCTTTTTCTAAGCTTCACTTTATAGCACAATGTTTGATGCAATTAAAAAGTTACTGAAGCTTCCCTTCCAGTTTTTATATTTGCTATCCCTAGGAAGGAAGAAAGCCCAGCCCAGCTCATTATTACCCTTACCCGGTATCTTACTTCAGGATCTGTACTTGTTTCTTTTGTGTGAGGGTTGGGGGGGGGGCAGCAGCTGAGACACCGGTGACCCTCTAACAGTGGAGATGGCTCACAGTGCACTGGCTATCACACACCGTGAGCCTGCCAACCCACCCAGACTTTACTTCCAGCCAAAAGCAAGATGGGATGGTTCTCACAGGGCTGTGCTGGGTGGGCCTTTCCTCCAGAGTCAGAAGAGCCAATTGGACTGTTGGTTTTTCAGCTGCAGACTCAGTGGCATAAACTTAGCTGAGGTGTAGGCAAGACCACAGAGCCTGCCAAAGGTGCCGGCGAAGGCCTTTGATAAGCTCCTGGACAATGGCTCTCTTACATCTCTGTCCTTCCCAAACAGTACATTCTGGCACATGTCTTCTCTTTTCAAAGTAAACTTAAGTGCCATTGTTTGGATATAAAGTATTCCCCAAACACATGTGTTGAAGGGTTGGTCCCTGGCCCTCGGGTCTACCGGAAGAGAGATGGTAGAACCTTTAAGACAGTGGGTCTCGACCTGTGGGTAGAGTTTGGCAGCCCCTTTGGCAAACCTCTATCTCCAAAAATATTTATATTATGATTCATAACAGTAGCAAAATTACAGTTATGAAGTAGCAACGAAAGTCATTTTATGGTTGGGGGGTCACCACAACATGAGGAACTGTATTAAAGGGTCACCACAGTGGGAAGGTTAAGAACCTCTGGTTTAAAAGGTCTCAGTGGAAGGAAAGATCACTGGAGCTCTTGCCTTCAAAAGAATATTGGACTCTGGCCTCTTCCTGGTTTGTTGTTTGTTTGTTTGTTTGTTGTTGCTTCCTGGTCACCATGAAGTATAGAGTTTTGCTTTCCTTCCAGTCTCTCTAGGTTGACCATGTACCCAGACCACCCAGAGTGTGATCTGAGTGGCCTCTGCTCCTTTAACTCCGTTCTCTCAAGGTGGTTTTGTCACTGCGATGGAAAGTTACCACCGCACTAAGAAATGTTCACTGAAACATAAGTTATTAGGCCCCGAACTTCGCCGAAACCCAGCCTCTGGAAATCAGATGGGCTAGATTTCAAGTATTTGCAGAAAGATGAAAAGACCTGTTACCTGCTTGCCTGCCTGTCCATACCTGCCCCATAGATTCTGGTGTAACTGGCAGGAAGGAGAGTCGAGGTTATCCACCACGTCCTGGCTGGTTGCATCTACAGTAGAGTAATGAGCAGGCTCCAAAGCTGGGCTGTTCAGAGTAACATCAGACCGGGGTACTTGAATTTAACCGTAGTATTTGCCCACTATCTACACGGATCCCAGAATCCACAACTGTTCCTGGGTCTCAGGGATTTGGGGTAGAGAACTTGCTAAAGGTTAGAATATTCCTGATGACATTTCCTGAAATACAACAGTTGAATGCAGAGCCCAAAACTGTGAGGAGAGGCAGTTCCTTGGTCCAACTAACAGCGTGGCAGTCACCCTGCTAGACTCTCCATCATTTGTTTATTGTGGCAGTAACCCCGCTCGACTCTCCATCATTTGATATTGTCTGACTCTGTTTAGCATCTCCCCAGCGATTTGGGGACTGTTGGTTACACTTTGAATCCAAACAACAAAAAGTTACTGTTTAAAAAGTAAACCCAATTCTTTGCTGGTTCCTGAAAATGCCATTAATTTTTAAAACCGTTCTCCACGGGTAGACAATTCTTTAAATGGTGAACCCTCCCAGGACTTACTCACTCCCCATTTAATGAAACGGTTCTCTCTCAAATTTCAATAGATTATTAAAACCCACTCGACAGATAAGAGAAAATTATGCATTGTTGACTAGCTGTAATATATCAATAAATAGACCTGCTAGCCGGTGTATATTTTAAATCATACAATAAATTAGTTCCCAGTGTATTAACTAAGGGCAGTTCAGACAGCTTAATTTAGAAGCATTCTTGTTGTGCTAAGCAGTCCTCACTAATGAAAGAGAAACAAGGCCACAGAGACTGCTGCTGGCAAATGACCTGGGAGTGGCTATTGTTTACTGTTTCCTTTGTTTTCAGGAAGCAAGCTCTGTGTGCGGATTTTTTTCCCCCCCTAAGGAAACCAAACCAAAGTCAAGAATCCAGTCTTTGAAAGGAGAGGATGCTGTCCTCAGCGGCATGGCAGGATAACGAAGCCTGCGAGTTCTTTCATAACTCCATGTTCCAGAACGGGGAACACAGAAGGGAAATGGTCTGTGGCTGAAATAAACAGCACAGCCCCGAATTGTTCTAAACTATTCATTATCTCTGCGTGTCTAGTCTGGTGCCTAGAAGACACCCTGCCCTGTCTAAGTGTGGAGAAGACACATCACTTTCACTGTGAGATGTATTAAAATGCATAGGAGAGGAGGGAGGAGGGAGGAGGAAGGGAAGGAGAGGAGAGGCAGGTCTAAGGACGAAACTGAAGCAGTTTGGGTTGAATGCGCTTGGTGCCAGGATTTATGGTGAGTGGTGTGCAAACTACCATGACACACTATTGTAGCCTCAAGTGCCTTTATGTCCATCAGAAGCTGGCTCTCAGTGGTGCCTCGGGTAGTACATGCAGTAGGACATGTTCCTAATCAGAGCCCTAGAGAAGGAGCAAAATCAAGGAGGGCTTCCTGGACAGAGCATGAGAATTGAGTTTTGATAGGCAAAGGGCGATAGTTCAGTAGCTAAAGCAGTAAGCACTTTATCAGGCAGGTGTGAGAACCCGTGGGGCTTGCTAGACTCAGCACTTGTGACATGGTGTCTTGCTTTGTTCCTCGGGGTTCTAACTGGCAAGTGTGGGGGGGGGGGAGCAGGTCTGAAGTGTGAGCAAGTCTTCTTTAAGCCAAGTAGAGTTTAGACTTCAGCCAAGGGAGTCAAGTTGGAGGCTTTAAGCACGACCAGACTTGCAGTTTGGAAAAGTACTGAGGCAAGGGTCAACGGATGAGTTTAGATCAGCTAAGGAGCTCCTGGGAAAGGAAAGGATTAAACAATGGCAGTTATAAATACAAACTTAGCATGCTCTTGTGTGGCATCCTTTAGAACACTGCCACAAGGCAACCGAGTTCCATTTGGGAATTTTCAGTGTGGGAAAGCCCTTATGGGGTTTCAATGCTCCCCTAAACGCTGCACTATTTTTATTGCTTTGTATGAATGCACTGCTGTGCTTTTTAAGTAGTTCTCTGTGGTTTCTATGACGAGCATTAGGGAATGAATTGAACCAGGCCAAGGAGAGCAGGAGACTACAAAGCAGATGTGAGAGATGCCAGCTGAGGACCGGGTGTGTGTGTGTGGGGGGGGGGGGGGCAATGACGGCTCTCCTTCATTTTCTGGTAAGGCTTATGGCAAAGCAGGATCTCAGCAGAGCAAACCAGCCGAATCCTGTCTCCTCCTTGTCTGGATGGACAGGTGATGGAAATGAGAAGGATTCTGAAAAGAAAAGAATTGGGTTCTCTCTCCTGCTGTTTCAGGCTGGGCTGTAGCTGCAAGGAACAGCTGAACCCGATGATCTGACTAGTTGTTTCTTGTTACTGACTAGTTGCTTCTTGTTACTGACTAGTTGTTTCTTATTGCTGACTAGTTGGTTTTTTTTTTATTGCAGAACCACTGGCTGATGGAGTTGAGTTGGAAGGGCGCTGAAGGAAGCCATTTCTGATTTTACTTTTTTTTTGAATCCAGCTTCTTCGGCAGGGAATACATAGAAAGAAACAAACACTATTACAACCAAAGCACCGGGAGACATGGGCGTGCCACAGCCAGTGCAGTTGATGGGGGCCAGAAAAGTAGGCAGCAGGAAGGCAAGAGGAAGAGAAAACCAACTGTAAGCATTAAGACACAGAAGAGATGCGAAGCCTCCCTCACATAAAAAGCCCAGGTAAGTAAAAGATAACAAAGAAGACCTGTGTTCAATAACCCGACCTCTTAGACACAAGGACACAACCTACGTGGAAGACACATGCAATCTAGTCATGTCATAGGCACAAAGAGTTGGAAATAAGAATGTTCACAGTGAGACCATTTGTAGGCACAAACTCTCAGGAGTGGCCTAAGGGTCCACCAGCAAAAGGTGGATAAATAACACAATCGGCTCGTGCACTGAAAAAGAACAGCAGAACTGAGTACATCAATATGGACGAACCTTGCCAGTGTAGGCTGGCACAAGTTATATTCCCACCAAACACACACTGACTGGTCCCTCTATGCGGGTTTAAGCATGGAAAGACAAAACATATACTTGTAGAAAAAGATTATGTATATAAAGGATTGTTAACACAAATAAGCAAAGGAAGAGAATGATAAACTCCAAACACAAGACATTTCCTTCCAGAGGTAGTAGGGAGGGAGTGGGGAAGGGAAGGCCAGGGTTACAGGAACACTGGATTTCTTAATCTGCTGGCAACGAGACGGGCCTTGATCTCTGCTTTGTCTCACCTTTCCACAGTGTTGTGACTACAGAGCACGCCTTCAATATTTAATTATAAACTAGAAAAAGAAAAAAAATGCCTACTGATGCTGCCAAGCTCTCAACCAGGGATCGGTGGGAGACTTGATGCTTTCTCTGGTCTCCCATCTGGGAGAGGATGAGGTTAGGCCCTGTCTCAACCCAGTAGGTGGGAAGGACTCCCCAAAGCAACAGAACTGAAACAAAGACCAAAGCTGGAAGTCCCCTCACACAGCAGCTCCAGGAAGGCAGAGCTGCCAGAAGCTAAACCCTGGGGCTCAGGCTGCTGTGTAAAAAAATAAATAGTAGGAACAAAAATAAATACAGAGCTCCCCACCCTGGACAGCGCAGGCCCAGGAAGCTTGCCTTCTTGTTTTGATGCTTGCCCGCTGCCTGCTACGTTTCCCTTCTTTTTTCCCCCCATATGTTAGAAATTTGGTACAAATGAAAAGAAAATGAAAGGCTGGGTACTCTTCCCTTATTGTCAACAGGTGTGTTTCAGATCGTTGTTGAACCGGGAGACTCGAGGGTTTGGAAATAATTGAATACTGGATGCAGGCATGGTGATACACATCTGTATTCCCAGCACTGACGGAGGCAGAGGAATGTACGTTTGAGGTCAGTGTGGGCTATATGGTGAGCCCCTATCTCCAAACAGGCAATTAAAAGAAAATAGGAAATAAATGACTTCTTGCTTAACTTAGACACTTTTATCAATGGAGCACTTTATAGAAAAATGAATGGCAAACTCCACCTCGGCTCTCCCTGCCTCTAATTCAAATAGAGATGGTTTCCCCCACACACCCCCACCCACACACACAGAGAAGCAATAACTGGACACAGCTCCAGTTCAATCTGATAAACATTACTGAGGAAATTTAATCGCTTGAACTTTTAACACATAATATCAGTGACTGACCCCATGAACACAGAGGGAAGCTTCCTGCCCACTGAAAACAGACTAATGTTGAAGATGTCCACACAAAGAGAGGCAAATACCACGTGTTCACTGGGTGTCCAGCAGCGTGCAAAGTAACCAGTGTACATTATCTCAACAATCACAATACCAAATCTTCCTGTGAGTTTTTCCTTCTCTCTTTAAGACTAAATATTGAGTGCATACTCAACAATAGTAATGTTCGTATAAAGGAAAACAGACCGGAGATGAACACCATTATCCATTCCAGCCAGTTTAAGAGATCTAATGTGTCATGGGTGGGGAACCGCTGGAACAAGTCAAATAGCTTGCCTGATGTCCCAGCTAGGGAGTAGAGCAGTGACCTGCCCAGGCATAAAATGAGTTAGATAGGAAGTGTCCCTCAAAAGGGTTAGATAGGAAGTGTCCCTCAAAGGCTCAAGTATTGATGGCTTTGTCCCTGGTTGAATGGGTCAAATCACTGGAGAAGTAATGGACATCTGGATTCATATCTAAGCAAATAAACAGACAATTCAATCTACTGAGGAGTCTGAAATCTCACTATTGAGATTGAATGGCACTACTGAGAAGATGGGCCAAGTCGGAGGAAGCAGGTGACTGGGAGCAGAATGCCATCGAAGGGCGTGTCTCAGCCACTGTCCCACGCACTTTAGTAAGGCTGTGACTTTCAACTAATGGTGAGCATAAAAGTCATTTCCAGATGTCAAAAGCAGGATCTGTGACAGTGAATCTGATATGAAAATAGCTCTTCTTTCTGGTGAGGTCCTCAAAGACACTGCCAGCACCACTGGGACTTGTTTCCTACATTCAAAAGTAAAAGGAAATGCCAAATTTCATAATCCATAATGGAAGGAAATACTCTTTCAGCAAAGGGTTAGTAAAAATAAAGACATGATTTTTTTTCTTCCTTCTAAGTTCAGCAACCTCTTGAATACAAGCCATAGAAGACCTTTGTCTTATGCTAAGAAGCTTTGTGAAATAACTGGGGAAAAAAACACTAAGTTTACTCATTAAAAAACTACACAGGCTGAAACAATAGACTTTCTCCCCTTTGGCATAGAAATCCACCAGCCTCTTATAGTATCTGAGCAACAATGACTAGAAAGGAGTCCTCTGTGTCCAGTGGCCACTGGCCAGTGCCTGGGTTGAGAACTAACACTCTGGTTGGCATTTAAAGCAGACACTGCCCCATACAAGTCCTTCTCTGTCAGAGAGGAACACAGATGCATTACTATCTAAGATCACTACACACCAACCCCACCATAATTGCAGCACAGAACAAAACTGCTAGCTTTTGAGAAAGGAAGCTGACACTCTGAATAAATAAGAGCGTTTTTTTTTTTTTTCTACGAATCTAAATCAACAGTCTCCCAGTGATTTGAGAACAAGGCCTACTTGTAAACCAAAAATGAACGGCAAGAACAGAAGGTGGAAATTTAGCTTACGTTTTGGCTAAAGGTTTTTGTGAATCAAGGCTGTAATCTGGACTCTAGTGACAAGTAGAATCATCTAACAGTGTGATGCTTCTGACCATTTGCTGGTGTTTCAGGAGTAGAGCTGTGCTCTCTGATTTCTAGCTGGAAAGCTAGTCAGTAAACCAGCCTGGGATTTGGTAATATCTTTGTGGATCAGAGGAAGTTTGTCCGCGGTCACCTGAGGCTCCTGCAAGATGGAGGCTGAAGTAGGGTCAACAGGAACCAAAGACAACATAGTTTCTATTTTCAAATTCTTTGCCCTTAAAAGAATCTGACCTTTGTATGGGATTTTCTAGACAAAGACAACACAGTAGGAAAAAAAAAGGTATTTTGTAACTTTTGACTGCAGACCTTAAAAGGACAGTAAACTCTCTAGTCTCAATTTGAGAGGCCCGCTGCCACGTTGTAAGGAGTTCCAGGCTAGCATACTACTGTAAGATCAAACCAGAAATACCCCTATTCCAAACACGGGCTGTTCACGCATCCCAAGAACCACGAGAGACCTGTCTTGATGCAAACTGCAAGAGGAATTTTAATCGGAGCTCCGGGACAACCCCGTATCCCACGCAGGGGACAGGGGGGTCGACCTCGAGGTTCGAAAATTAGGAGCTTTTATAGCAATGGGGTG